>CAJNIZ010016091.1:31454-90423 GCA_905231905.1 Symbiodinium pilosum
ACCCCCCCCCCCCCCCCCGTCTTAGGATCAAATGTAAACAAGACATGCATCAAAAGCACAGCTTTCGCTATGAGAGGCAAGAAAGTCTTTCCTTTCCAGCAGGGAATGAGAAAGCTCCTCTTCAATTGAATAAACGTCCTCAGATGTTATATACGCAAATGCTGAGGCTTTCAAAAACGCTGTGAACATGAGAAAGGATTTGCTTTTACATGACAGGTTCAGAAAGCCATCTTTCATTCTTTCACGGGACAAGGAAAGTAAGTGTCTCAGAGAGACAAAAGAGCTCCCGTGTATCTCGTTCATAGGACGAACCGCTTTGTTCTTTATGGGATATGAGAACCTTTGAGAACTTCTCCTCTTCAGCATAAGGGATGAGAATTCCCCCAGAGGAAAGTTTACAAGGTTGTAGATTGATTTAGTTGCAGCGCAAGGTAGACGAAGAGCAATCACAACACATGAGGTTATGCAGAGTCGGCGTCTGCCTTCATGAGTTTTGCATGTCCTGTTCTTGGCATTGGCGCAATCTGGCATGTCCAACGCTGGGCTGATTCAAACGGACAGGCGTTGCCACCCTGTTACCATGTTCATTGTCTACACAACTTTCGTTCAATCCCGCAAGCCCATTCCATGCGGACAAATGCCAGTAGTATGGGTTTATCAATGTAATCGCATGCGGCGTAGTATGATACAAGTACCACTAACCCCGAGCAGCATGGACCGCGGTCATCCGTGAGGGTGTTGCCGGGGACCCCGCAGATTGCAGGCTTCGCCTTCCCAACTTTTTTTTCGAGTGCAAGTTCTGGATCCAGAACCAGGATACCAACATTCAGTGCGTCTGATTTGCCCAGCTTACATTTTGACGAGCACAGTCTCCGAAGAAGCAGCGCTGGAAGGTGGATCCCCACGAGATAGATGTCGAAACCAGAGCCTCAAGTTGCATAAGCGGGGCTCTTGCGAGAAATGCTTTCGTAGCTTACGCAAGAAGCAGAAAGCTGTTTCAGTCATTGGAGAGTGCAGACAATGATGCAATGCCACAGTGTGGAGCAGCACCTGCAAGCGCTACCAGGCTACCATGAAATAACGCGCCCCTTGCAAATTGATCGTGAAACGAAAAACAAAAACATGCAGCACTTTCCAACCGTCGCCACTGGGGGACAGACAAACCAGTGGGGAGTGGACGTCGTGCTTCTCTTGGAAGTGGAATACGAAAACTTCTGATTCTGTGTTTCCTGCGCCAGCAAATTTTAGAGTCTGTGCAGGGGGTTTAGCCAACGGTAGCGACCTAAGGGCAGGCAATCTAGCTTTGCGAGCTATACGACGATGCGTAGGTTTCCCTTACCATCTTGTGAACGCCTTGTGCGCTTCTGCTCCACATCCGTGCTGTAGAAACTTGTTCCATGTTCTTATATGTTCCTAATGATTGATGTCTGTCTGTTGGTTGGCTGTTGCGCAACGTCACGCGAGCCACGGGGCCTTCAGCAGCACACAAGAACAAGTAGCGACCACATCCTGCCATATCAGATGGAAGTGCAGCAGCTTTTCATATGCAGATGATAGGTCAGGCACATATCGCGTTGCAATCTTGCCAAAGGCACATAAGGGTTCTTTTTGTAGTCATTCCCCGACTGCTTTCCCGTATGACAATATCCTTTCGCCATCATGGCCAGGTTTGCTTTCCAATGACCCCGAATCATGACTGTGCGGGGAGTGGCCATGGTTGGTGATTACAGATGACTGCCCAACAACCACTACATTCGTGTAAATACCTGGTTTAGAACCCATTGACTTAAAAAATCGGGACAAGAGCTTGTTTCATCAGCAGATGTTTCCTCACATGCGTCATCTCCATGACCGCTGATTGGATTTGATCGGAAGGGAGATATGTTGTTGCCTCTTTCTGTTGGTGTCTTGGTGCAAGAAAGGTAGAGCCACCCCCAGCACCTGCAACACCACCCTTCGCCTGGGCAGCAATGGTTGATGACACACATATCAGGGCTTGGGGGCCATCAAGATTTGTGTTTGAACCACCTGGCCGCCCTAAAATGCATTCTCTGAAGCGTGAATGCCACGTACGAGTACTTTCCAAACAGGCAAATTATCAGGGGAACATGGAGCAAGTATTGGCGAGGAATCATGAGGCATAAAGGATTTCCCTGGTTTCCCGATTCTTGAGCTTGTCACGGAAAAACCCCAGTCTTCATAACAAAGACTTTCGCGGAATTTTCATTAGGGGTTCCTTTTTGTCTTAAGACTTTCAATGTTTCCATGAGATTTGTTTGAGAAGAGTTTGTGCAAGAGTTGTATGGCAGTTAGGGCATTGGAATGAATGATTCATTGATTTACTGCTTGTCCATTCAGAATCATATTGGCCGCTACACAAGCATCTCCGCCTAGTCATACATATTGTTTCGGGGCCTGGAGGTCTTATAATTTGGGAAGCGGGTATATTGAATCGAAATGTGGGTTGAACGCGTGAAATGTTGTGTAGAACTTTGTCCAGCAGAAGAACTCCTTGCACGTTGTTTCAACATGCTGAATGTCTTCCAAACCGGGTGACATATCCATTCCCAGGCGCGCAGGCCGAATTCCGGTAAATACATGCAAGTATTTGAGTGGAGCCCATGACTGACCGATCCCTTCGACTCCGAGGTGCTAAACAGTTCTTCTATTGCCATTTTCAGTAGAGCATTAGGATTTCCGGGTTGGGGTGCGAGGCATGAGGGTATGTTGTAGGGCAGCTGTCAATGAAGCTCGACACATTCGGCTCTGCCTCTGCTGATTGGTGACGCATACTGCGCACCTTATAGTTCCCCGAACCACTGCTCCAACCCCCTTTGACTCTCAACCTTATGACCTACAGCCCTAAACTGTGTCGAGATTTCAACCCTAGTAGGTCTGAAGCTTCGGACAGCACAAGCATGCTCGAGGCTTTCCGGGATGCCAAGCCTGGCCGGGGCCTGTGGCAGGGCCTGTGGCATAAGCCTCTACTACACCCCGAAACAACAACCTCTCCAGCAGACGTGGTAATTCCTCTTCTGTGGCTGGCATGCTTGCTCCACAAGTTTTGAAGAAATGGCGATATAAGATGATGAGGTGATGCGTTGTAGACTTTCAGCGGGCAGGGGTTTAGTGAATTTCCAGATTGCCGCGCAATTGCACAAGCTGATTCTCGAATCTAGCGCATCGAGATGTAAGGTGTATGCGTGACAGTTGAAGCCCATGCAACCTAATGTTTTTTGTTTGTTGTCCTTGAAGGAGTCACTGCAATACTTGCTAGTGGTCCGTACCTTTCCAGGCATACTGTCCCGGATAACCCTCCAGGAAGCGTATGCAACCTTAGTCGCTTGATTCCCATGGTCCCTCAAATCACTCCATCCTGACGTCTGCTTCTTCAAGAAGTTACAAGGCGGCAGACGTTGGAATCTTGGTGGTGACATCCCTTGAGAGAACAGCTTCAGGGTTTTCTAGCATGATCGGCCCGATCGGCTGCAGTCCCACAGAATTCCGGTCGCCCTTAAAAAGGTCTGGTATAAGCTGCCCGGGAGAAGTTGAAACGCACCAAGCCAAGTCCGAGGGTTCCCCAAACAACCGGTTCAACTGGGCCTGGTAGCTAGGCACAGATACCCGTGCAGAATTGGGTTGGTAGTGATGCTGTTTACTGCATGCCCTTTCGATACTCCAGGGCTGCTTCTAAGACGAGTGTTGGGGGACTGGATGAGACTCCCCAGTTGATGTAACCGCTTCGTTGGACCCAAACCTCCCAAGAAGTGTCCACTTTCAGACTTGCCTCGAAGAATGCCCCAGAATTTCCCGTCCCTGCTGCGGATTGGGTTTTTTCATGCCAGAGTTGAGAGAAAGTGCCTTGTTTCCTCGTAGAGAACTGCAACTTAGACCTTGATCTTACAGATTTCGGGTTGACGTGGTTACATGTTTCGAGCGATAGTGCTTGACAACCTTGGAAGGCGCCGGTTGGGTTCTAAGCTAAAATGCGATTCAAAACGGGTTCTCAGTAAAGCAGAGAGAACAGCATGCTGAGTGCAAACCTTTCCTGGCTCCCTTCAGTTGATAGCACAGAGGTCAAAAAGTAAGACGTTAGTGAGCGCAAGGATGCTATACCAGAGTTTCTGCAACATGTCGTTTTGCGGCAAAAGATTTTTTAGTTGGCGCTGCGGCATCTGGACCCCATCAGGCTTGTAGAGAGCACGTGCAAGGTGATTTTTCGGCAGGCTGTGCTAAGGCATCTGGGTAAGTCACATTCAAATTCTAAGTTCATCAAATACACCAAAGCCAAAGCCCATTCCTAGCCCGTGCTTTCCCTAATGCAGCTTCAGCTTAGCCAGCTTATCTTTCTACAGTCTACTTTTGAAAGTGTTTTTCTCTATACGACATTCCTGCTGCCTGAAACCCACAGACAGGAAGTCGGCAGCAATTGTTCAGCTTTCCCAATTAACCCCGACTTGCTGATTGCACTTGTTGCCGCCCATGCGCTGCCAATGACGCGCTGCCAATGACAACGGAGGACAGAGGCTAAAGCTTGAAAGTGTGCAGGGGCCGGTGACCACGCGGTAAGAGTGGGATAGGATAAGAACACCAGCAGCGCCAGTCGTGATTGACCTGACCATTGTCTTTTTTGCTGCATATGCTTCTAGCTTTGGACATGCTGAGCAAGCTACAGTGATGAACCTACTGGTGCTTAAAGGAGAGTCGGAGGGTGATTCTTTGGCAATGTTCCCTAAGCAATGTCATGCAACACCTATGATGATACCTACTTTTACCCCACCATTACCGCCTTAGCCCCTAAACCCTAAACCCTAAACCTCAATTCTTTCCGGGGCAGATCTGCACAGAGCCTCTGCTTTGATCATTGAATTCCCCCCATGATCCCTGTGTTGATTCTAGGTTTAGGGTCTAGGGGTTTAGGGTGTTTAGGGTCTAGGGGTTTAGGGTTTATGGATTTGCAGACATTCAGGTTCCCCTCATATACTCCCAGAACACTGCCGTACAGAGCCCCAAAAAAGGAACGTCTAATCTTTGGAGTCTTTGGAGCCCCGCGACCCTAATTACAAACAAATACAATTCTACTTCCCGTGTGACTTTTCATCTTCTATGAGTTGTTAGACTACATGGGTGTTTCTCCCCATAATTAATTGCGAAAGAATCCCTCATAAGGCCCACCACATAATCCCCTAATCATCCCCACATATCCCTTCAGTTCCTAAGCGCCCACATACTCCCAAGTTTTAACGCCCGCAACCCCAATGCGAAATAGTCCCAACATGACATACTGTAAACCCTAAACACGAAACCCTTGAAAAAGAAATTCAACATACAGGGAAGATTTCATATGAGGCGGGTCGGGTGAGGCTTTGAACAGTATGGGGTGGGGGGTGGGGGTTGGGGGGCTGGAGGGGGGCGATGAACAACCCTCCAAACCTAAGTTCAGGGTTTATATAGGGTTGAGGGTTTATAGGGCTTATACGGCTTAGGGTTTAGGGCTTAGGGTTCAGGGGTTTAGGGCTTCTGGGTGAAGGGGTTTAGGGGACTAGGGCTTAGGGTTAGGGCTTAGGGTTTGGGTTAGGGCTTAGGGTCAGACATTTTTGCTAACATGTTCCAGCTCCGCAAGAACAAGCAGACACGAAGCCTACCCATGGGCTCGCATGCAGTTCACTTCTGAGGATATGGTGTTCCTAAAACTAGGGTTTAAGCTTTTCCAAAATTAGGGGTGCCTTTAAAGGGAATATAGGGTTATATAGTGGTTATTACAGGCGTATATAGGAATTTTACGGCGTAGGGTTTCCTGAAATTAGGGGTACCTTTAAAGGGGGATACAGGGTTTGGTGTTTCCTTAAATTAGGGGTACCATTCTGGCGGTCTTAGTTACAGAATACAGGATTAGCGGGCCTGTATTGGGATCTCGCTATTTAGGGAAACTAGTCGCAAACGGGGTTTTTACTTGCTCAGCCAAGCAGGAGCCCGGATGCAAAGTGGTGTGAGGTTGAAGGAAGGTTTTGTTCTTTCAATGTATTCCCCATAATCCCCATATAAGCCCTATATAATCCTTAAAATCCCTACAGTTTGCATTTTCTTTTCCATTATCCCTATACCCCGACTTACTATCACGTTGCAAACGGGGGCCTGGAACCAAGAGGCGCGCGGGCTGGTCTGACCTTTCTTCACAAGGCCTTGTTACCTGACAGAGGCAAAATATTCGCCTCTTGCAAGTGAGCTAGAAGGCACAACCTGTTGTATTTTCATCAGATTACTTGCGGAATCTGTTCCACCCGCGGGCTCCTGCGCTCCCCCAAACCAAAACTGAACTGCGTGATGGAAGTTGTGCGCAGTCGGACAGTTTAGGTTCTACTTGCCGCAGCATGGTGCATAATGTTGGGGGGGGGGGGGCTTCGGGTTCTTATGGTCCCTAGCTGACATGCAATACCCAGGTTGATGCTAATTTTACTGCGAGATACCTTCGGGCGATTGAGGCGTTTGAGTACCTATCAAAAATGGAGTCACTTCTATCTTTCGACCGCGACTGAGTTCCAGCCGTCCTGCAAACTTGAGCCGTGAAGTATCCACTTAAGAGTCCCACTATTCTATACTGTTGTATTTCGCCAATACCTGTACTACAGTTACGAAAATCCTCAACCCCTTGGGCTAAGCAACTTGCAGGAGGAAGAGGATGTGGATGGCTGGGGGGACTTCGAGGATGGGTTTGAGGTTTGGGGTTTAGGGTTCTAGTGAACTTCTCATGGCTTCCTACCACTTCGGGGCCAAGTTAGGCAATGATTTTAGGGCAGTGAGCTTTCCTTTCGGTTTTAGGGGGCTCTTGATATATAGCCTCAAAAAGTGTAGGCTTGCTTATGGGGAGGCCCAATGACGGTATGGTGTAGAGGCCCTGAAGTCTTTAGGTAGCACTTTCAGAGCGAAGCTTCTGCTTGAGGGATGGAGCGTAGGGTGAAGGAAATTCAAATACCAGATATCCAGAAGCACTGTACTATCAGGTACGAAAGGCGATGCAGGCCTTTGGCATCAACTGTACCAATCCTCAAAGGTACTGAAAGAACTTGCAGGCTAACTGGCCCTGAGCCTTAAACGGGTTTAGGGATTAGGGTTTAGGGTTTATAGTCCCCTTTAAGTAATTGGAGTTTGGCTTTTGGGTATATTATAATCAGATCCCCATATACCTCGTATTCTATCTACTTAAGGGGGAGGGACTATAGGGTTTGGGGGCAGTTTTGAGGCAAACCCTAAACCCTAAACCCCTAAACCCTAAACCCCTAAACCCCAAGAGGATACAGGGAATGCTTTTTCAAAGCGGCTCCTGAGGTAACCATGGGGAGGCACATGAGCCGTCCAATTGAGGGATTGTGTAGGGATATGTAGGACTTACATAAGGGATATACAGGGCTTGTATAAGAGGGCTATGTAGAGGTTATACAGGGGGTTATGTAGGGGTTATATAGGGATTATATCGGGAGAATGGAAAAGAACGCGGAAATTACTATTCAGGGTTCGGCATTCGCGCGTCAAAGTTCCTCCACTAAACTCCTTAAGGCAGATCGTGCAAACATCCGAAGCCTCACTTTGCACATGATCTAGAACCCCGCATGAGTCGGAAGGCTATCCCCTTGAATCCTCAAAATGCGGTAAGTTGTCCTGCTATTAACATACACCAAGGCCTTGTTCCCCGAACCCTGAACCTGGTTCGTCCCTATATCCGCCTGCATATCCCTATGTAATCCCCAAACCCTAAACCCTACACTGGCCCTACACCCTAAACCCTAACCCCTGCACCCTAAACCTTAAATCCACGAAAGGGACCCTGGTTGAAAGGGCATCTCAGGCCCTAAGGGTCCAAGGACTCAAATAATAGGGTTTTAGGGCCCAAATACCATTAATATTATAGTATTTGGGCCCTAAAACCCTTTTATTTGAGCCCAAATACCATTAATATTATAGTATTTGGGCCCTAAAACCCTATTATTTGGGCCCTTGGACCCTTAGGGAAGGCCAGCATCCCGTGCCGCAGCGCTTTGGCTCAAGCGGCGCGAAGAGCGAAGACATCCCTCCCTCCCTTTCTCTTTAAGTCTCTGGAGGCTAAGGACGCGCAAGACCTAGACAAAACATGTGTAGTTCCCAAAATAATATAGGGGTTATATTGGGGATATACAAATATATATATATATATATATGGGCTATATTGGGGATATACAAAATACATAGGGGTTATATTGGGGATATATAATAAGGACAATGGAAAATCAAATGGAAACTATTGGTTTAGGGATATAGGTAATTCCCATTGTTGAGATGGAGCTTGGAGAGGGACTACATGGGGGTTGTATATGGATTGTAAGGGTTGTAAGGGGATGCTTCTGTTAGGGTTGGTGGGTTTGGGATTGGCATTCCGTGTTTAGGGTTCCGGCTTGCGCTGGCTCGTGTTTGCTCTTCTTTCGTGAGTTGCGAGCGGGTGAAGAGTTTGAGCATCTGCTGCTCAACTTCGCCCATCATTAATTCCGGACCGAAAAAGTAGATTCCAAGCTTTACTTGCTGCGCTGGATGTTAGGCTAGCAGGGGTGCAGACACGTGTATGTGGGTCGCTGCTACAGTTCTTGGGAAAACCTTTCAGCCGTACTAGTGCTGTTACTACAAAACCCAACACCCAGGAGCCTCAAAGAAAAGACCTTACTTCCGACAACCGGCCGCCATCTATTCTAAACCACCTGGGGAGAATAAGTCATTCGTCTAGCTTTCCTTCGCTGATTTGAGTTCTACTCTGGGGTCCGGCCAACAGTGATGTACTCTGAGAAGGGCATTGCCCTGAACCCGAAACCGAAAACCCACATGAACTGCAGGGCAAGGATAGTCGACGCAAATGTGACTAGGGTCAGGGAGGCTTAGTAAGTAGCTTAATACTTGGAATGACTAGGTTATTCTTTGACTTATAGGGATTATGAACAACATACTTATTAAGTCTCTCTGACCCTTCAAAAACCATCTCAAGGCAGTCTGCGAGTCTAGTACTTGATTAGGAGGTACAAGTTATTACCTACACCGCAAAAGTATGTAAAATAACAGCCCTAAACCCCTAATAGCAGCCATAGAGGCCATTATTTTACATACATTTGGGATCCAGGTAATCAGTAGGCAACTGGAGGTGCTGGTAGACCCGCAACCTCCACTTCTGCAAGTCCAACCGTCTGAGGGCACGATTCGTGGTTAGTTGCTTGCGGGATTGGAACCTGGAGCGATTTCTTGCAAATCCGTATATAAGATAACCCCAACATACTATAGTACTTTCCATTTTATTTTCCATTATCCCTATATAACCCCAATATATTACAGTAACCCTGTGATGTTCTCTCTGGAAATGGTTTCAAAAGGAGGCCATAGCTCGCGGAAGAGGATATGTTTGAGCTTGCATTACGTGTATATGTACAGAATATATAAGGATTATATACTCGTATACGGGCATATTACCCCAATAATGGAGAATCAAAGGAAAACAAGATGGAAATTGGGGGTATATGTCGGAAAGTAAGCAGCCGAAAACGGTAAAACCAGCTACTGTATGTGGGAGTCCGCAAATGCAGAGGCACCCTTAAAAAATACTGGGAGTACAAAAGCGGCTTATGGGGACCCTTAGGGATTCTCTTCGGGACAGCTTGAGAGACTCCCGCATTTGTGCGTGGCAAATGGCTCATCTAGATTCTTTCAGTCACCGTGACAAGCTCCTAATTCAGCGACTAAGAGCTTTACCGACGGATGCATGAATTCGTATTGAACAGTTACCAAACCGTTCCCTGACAAACCTGTCTTAACGATTGTATAAGATCTAAAGTGGAAGCCCCTGTTTGAAGAATTCCCTTTCTACACTGGAGCCGCAGTCTTGCCTGAACGCGCCAGCCGCATGAATCTTGAAGACCTCTACAGGTAGGGCCAAACCAAGGTTGTAACAAAGCAGTATCATATGGTACCTTAGAATTAACATAGTGGAAAAAATCTAGTGTTTCCGGATTTACCTGCCCAGCCAGAAGAGCACGGTCTCAAGCACTGCAGCCTGGCAGGAGTTGGAGTTGGGCGAGGAAATTGCTTGCCCGAACATGGCTACAGATTCCCATTTTCAGCAGCGCCTTGTCTAAACCCTTGGTCCTAAATCAAACCCCGCATCGTTACGGGTGACGCGTGTGCCGAAGCCTTTCGGAGGAGTTGAAGAGATTGAGGTTGGAGCTTGAAGAAAAGAAGAAAGAAGAGAACAAGTCGAAGGATGAGGAAGAAGAACAGAAGAAGCAAGAGGAGGAAAAGAAGACAGGTGGAGGAAGCTCGCAAGGAAGAGGAGGAGGATATTGAGGAAGAACCAAGGCATGAACATATGTATATCTATCTTAAACAAGATGGGGTGGGGAGGGGGGCGGGGGCGGGGGGTGGGCGGGCGGGCGGGCGTGGAGGGACGGAGAAGGACTGGGAGAGGCGACGGGGTCCTTTGAATTTTTACTTCTTTTTAAACATCTAAGAGTGGGGGGAGCTTCTAGAAAGAAGCGGCAGCAGTGGACATCAATGCTGCAAAGATCCCGGAAATGCTCAACAGCAACCACCACTACCAGAGATGTATAGAAGGAATCTAGTGTTTTGTTATGGTTTGCTTACGTTTCAGAAAGTGACATTCTGTAGGAACCTAATTTGCTAAAGTGGTGCGTGCGATGGAGTTGCACTGACCGCTGGAAGTACGAACATGTAGAAACAGCTTCAGGATAATGATTATCTTTCAATTGATTCTAAGGAAGGGTGTTAAACATTACCGCCCAGAATAATGCGGAGGGAGACTTGCACCTGAGGATGTTATCCCGGTAAAACGCTCCAGCATCTGCGGCACGTATAGGCTCAGGATTGGTATCAGCACACTTTGCCCAGCAGAGAAAAAGAGCTGACAAGCCACTGTGCGCTAAGGTGGCTTAGGACCTTGCTTAAGTTTTTGTCATCTCTTTGAATTTGGAAAAACCCCAATGTAACCCTAATATAACCCTAATATGACCCCAATATAACCCCAATATTACCCCCAATGTAACCCTAATATAATCCCTAATATAACCCAAATATAACCCCAATATTACCCCCAATGTAAGCCTAATATAACCCCAATATAACCCCAATATTACCCCCAATGTAACAGGAATATAACCCTAATGATTTGTCATCGGAGCACTCCACAGCCCAAAGCTCTGATTAGCAATGTGGCTCCCTCTTTAGGGTTTCGGGTTTAGGGACACAGCTTCCGCAACTTGATTAGGCAAGTGATAAGGACCTCGCTCAAACCTTCCCTGGTGGTTTATAATCCGTGCCACCTAATATTAAACCCCCTCTAAACCCTAAACCCTAAACATAAATTCAGGGGCGTAACAAATCCGGAAGAACACTTAAAGGGGCAAGACGTCTCTAAAAGGGCCCACTTAATAATTCATTCCGCGGATTCTGGAGGCATGAACTAATTATTCAATATGCTAATATGGGGGTTTCCCAAAATTAGGGGTACCATTTTGGGGATCCCAATAATAAGGACTATAGTATTTTGGGGTCTATATTGGGGTCCCCCTATTTTGGGAAACTACCATATAATCTCAGTTGATGCGACTTTTTCAGTTACTAATTATTCTAATATGTGCTTTACTAGTTGACTTAATTTGTTAAGTATGTGTTTTCCACACGTTTACAATGACTTCAAACGCAGCGCTATATAGTTCTTGCAATAAATAATCCCCTTAATCTCAAATGGTCTTTTGGGCCCCCGATTGTTTGATATTAGGGGGGACGTTGTTTAATATTATGGGGATTAATTCCAGACAGCCAGTTCGTATGTCCTGATTTTCCCCGCGGGGTAGCGAATCGTCCTGTATGAGTGGTTCTGCAAGGTCTCAGTGAGCTTTCTGAGTCTCCTTTGCACTCGGCCCTATTTCGCGCACAGTTAGTTGGCGTGAATATAGGTACCAAGATGCCGTCGTCTAGATGCTGGGTAGCTGGAATGATCGTGTCGGGTGTGTGACCCGTTTGGGACGTGCCCTGCATTTCTACATGGGTGAGGCACTATTTACGTACCAGCAGCGGGAAGTCGATATGTATGGATTCGACAGCACAAAGCCTATGTTTTCTCCACCTTCAGCGAATCAAGGCTATGCCTGGTTGCATCTTGAATTCCTTTGGAGAACGATCTCAGGTTACCAGGACCCTCCTTGTACCCTTAGTATATGGTCCCTAATAGTAGGTACTTAGGCCCTAATAGAGGGTAGGAGGAGGGTATAGGTACACAGGATTGAAGTGCAGCATGTCCGTCCGTGTCTTTGTGGCGGTTTCCCATCAAAGCCAAGCATCTAGCTCCATCAACCCAAACCCACCTAAACCATAAGGGTCCAAGTATCCAATATGTAGGTACTTGGGATTTGAGTAATAGTAATTATAGTACAGGTTTTGGTGAAGTACATAATTATTAGGTACTTGGACTATTAGGGAACCATAAGCCAGAACACCTAAGCCCGAAGTCCCGAACGGTCAGACACTTCTGCTTCAACCCAAAGGTATCAGTACAAATCCTTCCATAGACCTGGAGATCCTACTCTGTAGACAATGCTTTCCTTGGGCCCAAAAGTCTACGCATATTACTTACCTTGGGCCCTGAAGCCTACAGATAATGCTTACTTTTGGGGCCTTGGATCCTTAGCATAAAACTTAAAACTCCTTACCCTAAGGGTCCAAGTACCCAATAATCATATACTTACCCAAAACCTGTACTATAATTACTATTACCCAAAACCTAAGTAGAAATTATTGTGTACTTGGACCCTCTGGGTTACATCATCCTTCTATCAAGGTCCCGGCACGCCATAGACAGCGATGAAGGCACGACTGCCATTTGAGAGGTACCTAGACCCTCCAATGTAGTACCTTTTTGGTAGTCCTAATAAGAGTCCTACCCAAAAAGCCATACCAAACCCAAAAAAGAACTACATTGGAGGGTCCAGGTAACCCCTCCAGATCCTCTAAATGGTTAGACGGATGTGTAGAGCGTGAGGAATCCAAAGGGCTATACAGGGTTATGGATTTATAGTTTTATCATTACCTTCCCCTGATTGTACCCCCCCCCCCCCAGCAGGCCCCCTCAAAGGGCATACAGGATACGGGCGGACCCCCCCCCCCGCTCCAAAGGTGCCACCCTACTTCAGCCCTTTGTGGGGATGGACTGTGTTTTTGGGGAAAATACAATAAAGCTTGTGCTCAAATCTTCCCCACCCCCCACCTGTGGCAGTGTACCGGTTTTTTTTGCCACACAACTGGCCCGCAACTGTTAGTTTTTCAGGTATCTCCCCGTATTTGTGCTGAAACCACTCAGATCTTTCCCCTCCCCATGCGGTGAGGTTAGCGTGCCCAGACAATAATTGCCGTCATTGTTTTTGTCATAATTCCGTACTGTTGAATCGAAATCATTCAGATTTTCTCTCACCCCTCCCTCCTGGGGCGAGCTGGTTGGCAGTGCTGTTTGAGGATAATACACCTCAAACATGCATCTCGCTGAAATCCTGCAGATCTTTCCGCTCGTCCCCCTGAAGTGTGGTAGAGTTTGTCCTCCCATAACTGTCAGTTCGTTCAAATCCTTTGCCCTGTGGGGTAATGGGTTTCTCTCGCCCAAAACTGTCAGCCTTCTTTGTTTCTGAAGACATTCACATCTTCCCCCCCCCCCCTCCCCCCGTGGTTTGGGTGATCGCTTTCCTCCTAGAATTGACATCTTTTTGTGTCAGCATTCTTTGTTGCTTACATGACAATTCAGATTTTCCCCCTCGTCCTGCAAGGTGGCGGGCTGCCACTCTTTTTGTAAGCTGCACTAATCTAGAAATTTCTGATGCCTGCAGCAATTCAGCATGTTTTTTTCTCTTCTTGCACCTCCGCCCTGTGGTCTGCATAGTGTGCTCTCACCGCACGTGGCGCGGGTGGGCAGAAAACATGCACCCGCCCTAGGGTTGCTATTGAGATCTGCGGCATGAAAAACAGTGACAGTTACGGGACTTGGTGCCCCAGATGCCGACGCTTACGAGGATAGTGACGCCGATGCGCACGATCCTGCTGACTGCTGGTACTTTTGAGGGATATTGTTTTTCAGAAGCCCATGGTTTTAAATGTTTCTCGTTGTCGTCAGCAGCCTCTGACTTTGGCTTCGGCCATACCTGATCTGCTCTTGGGCCTCTGTACCCTAAATCCAGTAGGAGCCAAGAATATCTTTCGTAATTCAGGGATCTTTTAGGTGGTTTGTGTTCAACAATTCTTTCTATGTGCCTGTGGCCGCAGGGTTGCGGGATCTTGGACCTTAGCGGTAATAGCCCCAAGTTTAGCATGTGATGATTGGGGCAGACTGGGGTTGAGGCGATATGGGAGTGCAGCTGGTTTGCCGCTGGATGATAGGGTTTAGGGGTTAGAGTTCTGTTTTGAGGGTGCTGGATTTACGGTTCACGTTTCAAGGCTTCGGTTTTAAGGAAAGGTTCGGGCGCGCATTGCGACAGAGGACTTGCGGGTTTGGGCATGTCAGGGTCAGGGCCGGGGACTTTGGCGGCCAAACGGTGACCCGCCCATTGATTATAACAGGAATCTCAAGGTGCAGGCAAGGCAAACTTCATGTAAGAACATAGCCTAAACACAAAGTGTGTTGAACACACACCATGCAGAGGCACCACCTCAAATCCTTTCAGGGCAAGACCGAGTCCTCTTGAGGATGCTTCACATGCTTGTTCCACATGACCGTTTCCAATATTCGGGCCCCCTTTTTTGGGAGTTCCTGCCATAAGCATATTGGCGTCTACACTTCTGAAGCCCCTCGTTTTTGGGAACCCGTGCAGAGTGTTCCAAACTTGTTTCCATAAAGTCTCAACCCCTGCAAGCCCTAAACCTAAAACATAGCCCTAGGCTGACCCTGATCCCCCAACCCACACAGATGTGTGGTATCTTTCACTCCCACATGTGAAGTCAGATTCTGCATTTTTTTGCTTCCAGTAGATCAGACCAAGAGCGTAACCCTAAACCCCCTAAACCCTAAAACTTCAACCTTCAGAGTTCAACTGCCAAGAACACATCGCACAGATGGCGTTCCACTCCAAGCTTGGCTTGGTCAAAAATTCCGTTGTAGAAATTTCAGGAAGGGCGGCCCTATTGTGCAGATTCATTGTAAAACGATGAAGATTAAAAAGGAGCTGTAAGGTTTCCCAGAGGGTCCAAGTACCCAATAATTTGGTACTAAGGTTTTGGGTAATACTAATTCTAGTACAGGTCTTGGGTAAGTATATGATTATTGGGTACTTGGACCCTTAGAGTTTTATATTTGCAGGATTAGCATATGGATTTAGGAGCATCCACTGTAAAACGATGCAAGGATCACAAAACAAAAAGTTTTCACATAGATATTCGAGTCCGTGCTGGGGTATCCATAGAAGCCCAGCTGTTTTAAACAGATCCGTTTTAACACAGTCTGTAGGAACAATCTGAAACCCTAAGGGTCCAAGGACCCAAATAATAGGGTTTCAGGCCCCATATACCATTCATGTTACAGTATTTGGGCCCTAAAACCCAATTATTTGGGTCCTTGGACCCTTACGGAAAATACCAGCACGCAGATGGCGAGCCACTTGCTAGCTGTTACGGGTTCCGCCAGTGTTCCGGCAAGCCGGCCAAGCCGGACAAGCCGCTGGGCACTGTACTTGTTAGGGTTTAGGGTTTAGGGTTAAGCGTTTAGGGTTAAGGGTTAAGGGTTTAGGGTTTAGGGTTGTGCTGTACTCATACAAATTCCAGACCCCTGGGAGGATTTTAAAATTAGATCATTTATATAAACCCATTATAACCCCTATACAATCCTTATATAATTCACCCTATGGTTCTAGGGTAATTTTTAGATCCGTTTGGGGATCTGGGATGATAGTACCTTATGGGGAATACTAGTCAAGCATTCATAACCGCAATTAAGTGACCATATGAATGCGAGGTGGATACGGATTGAGGTGTTGGGGTATTCACTTCTTCTTGTTGTCATCATTGTCCCTAAACCCTAAACCCTAAACCCTAAACGTTTATGAGTATTACCCGCACCTTCTGTCAAAGTTGTATGTCATGTCTGCAATATTTGGTTCGCTGAACATCCCCGCAAGCTAGTGGTTTAGGGTTTACAGTTTACCCAGACCCCCAAAAGGATCCCAAAATTAGATCCCCTAGAACCCTAGGGTGAATTATATAAGGATTATATAGGGGTTATAATGGGATCCTCCCAGGGGTCTGGGTTAGGGCCTTCGGAAGTCACTGAACAAGCATGGTTTAAGAGGAACCCCAGAGGTGAGAAAAGGGTTTGGCGTTAGGGAACCCGTATCAAAGTGACCCATAGTTAGACCCAAAACCCTAAACCCTAAACCCCAAACCCAAAAACCCTAAACCCAAAACCCAAAACCCAAAAACCCAAAACCAAAACCCTAAACCCTAAAACTATTCTTCGGCATGCCGAAACCCAAGGCGTAGAGCTTCAGCTTCCCTTGACAGTACAGTTGGTCTCACATCCAGGACCCTCCTCGTACCCTTAATTGGGGTTTAGGGTTTAGGGTTTAGGATTTAGGGTTTAGGGTTTAGGATTTAGGGTTTAGGGTTTAGGGTTACCAGGACCTTCCTTGTACCCTTAATTGGGGATAGATGGTCCCTAATAGTAGGTACTTAAGCCCTAATAGAGGGTAGGATGAGGGTCTGGGATGATAGATTTCTGAGAAATGGTTGGATTCCTAGTCAACACGGATCATGATTTGAAACCCCGATGAGACGCACATGCACAGCATGCAGGCTATTGATGGATGTTGCGGGGGTGCACACCGTAATTTCAAAGATAACTGCGTGATCATATTTGTTGATCTGTAAACAGGGCTGCTGGGAAATGTCGGCCTGTGAAACATATATGAGAACCTTGACAAGGTCTATCGCTGGAGCGTTGCATGCCTTTCTTCCGCGAAGCGGTTAGTTTGAGGTTCGGAAAAGAAAGTGTACCAGGCCAGAATAAAAATACAATAGTTAAGAAACGCATTGCGACGTCGGGGTGGCGGGGGGCGGGAGCCCAGGCGGGGTAACTAGGGCAGGCCCATTAAGGCGCCCCAATGCGGACACTCTCAAAACAATACTTGAAACCCCCTACTTGGTAGCTCTCCCGTGGTAGTCTTCCTAGGCTGTTCTCAAACATGCCACTCTTTGTTGTGGAAGCTTTGGCAGGCGCGTGTGAAGAGTATCTACGAGGACTAAGAACCCACTATAGATTCGGATAGATGTGAAGAGCTTCCCTAACCAGCATTCTGGCGTTCCCTCTAATGCTTCGAACTTACCAGTTTCAACGTTTGCTTCCCTGCATGCATAGAGCCGCGCGTGAGGGGAAGATGCTTAAAACATCTAGCACCTCCTCTTTTAGCACGGGACCCTGACCTTAAACCACTGTGGCCAAGTCTAGACCAATATCGGCTAACCCTATATAGGACTCATAGGACAAGAAACCTTGATCAAGGAAGCAGCGCGCAAAGATGCAGAACCTGTCCCAAGTTGGGCTACTTGAGCTCCTGCTTCAGCAGGTGGGGTAGGGTGTTTGGGGGAATCCCATACTTAGGGGTTCGTTTTAAGGGGTCCTAACAATAAGGACAACAGAATTTTAGGGTCTATACTGGGGCCCGCCTTGTCGAGGAAAACTACCATTGACCTTGGACTTTCAAAAGAAGTTGCGAAAATGAGAAGCCCGTATAGGCCTTGTGCGAAGCAAGTACTGAGGCGAACGAGGCGTGTAACGCAAGCAGACACAACGCTTTCCATGTTAGTCGTACCAGCAGAAGCAGCTGGATGAAATTCCGCATCTTAAAGTCTCAAAACCGTTTTCATTCTGTCCACGTTTATGCACCGAAAGCTAACACCAGGACTCCTGATATGGAGGCCGCACTATATAAAGGGGACCCTAAGAAGGACCACACGATTTGACAACTCCCTATATTTAGGCATGTGATGGCCTGAAGAGCTGCAAGTTCGTGCAGTGGACGAAATACCAGGGTGACAGGATTCTGGCACAGCTAAATAATGTTAATATGCAGAATACTAAGTAATGATAGCAAGGAGATTTGAAAGAGTAGTATTAATGTTACAAGGAAGAATTAAGAAATATAGCACGCAGACCCTAAACCCTAAACCCAAACCCTAAACCCTCGCAATAGCATTGTCAACTTTCCCGGAAAAAGCCATATGAGCTACGGTCAAAATTAGCCTTATTAAGGGCCCCTTAAGACTGGACATAGGGGTCCCTCTTGTAGTTTAGTATAGTCCCTAACCTAGTCCTTAATTAATAAGGAACCCATGCCCATTAATATATGTAGGAAATATTGACTGTAGCTCACATCAATATTCCAAAGAGTATGCTCAACCTAAAGCCTGAACCTTTACATCCAAGATATCCTCAGGCATAATTAGTTACATCCATGCAAATCGAAAAGGCAACGTGCTAGACAGTACCATGTTCTGGGGGGGGTCTTGAGCCGCTGTCTCTTTTTGGCTAGGCCACTTTGTGCGTTTTTTTTTTTTTTATTATTTGGCCAATGCAAGGATTCTAGGCTTACAAGGGGACTAAATTGCTTCCTCAAGCAGCGCCACCTGAGAGTGACAGCGGCCTTTCGATATTTACCAGATGAAGTGCTCAAGCCTTTATTTGTCCAGTTCGTGGAAGCTCTGCCTATCAGGCTTTACACGTGAACTTGAATACTTAGCATCGAGACTACTGAGGCAGAGCTAAGGGTTCCGTGCATGTGTCCTTTGCCGAGACGGTTCCAGGCTTTGCCAGTAGGAACCTCCGACCAGCAAATGGCGAAGCTTACATGCCGCACTTCCAAGATTCAGCATGTTGAACCTCAGCACAGACACCGGGGCAGGTCAGGTTTTAAAAGCATTGCTGTTTGGTGAATATCCTCTGCCTGGCAAGCTTTTCATGAAAGATTTGGGTTGGCACGCAGAACTTATACGCCGAAGACCTCGCACTTCCCGTAAGTGTGTGCCTCTGCAGATTCTATCAGTTGAGCCCAAGACTTTGAGCGCCCAACCTTCAACCCTAGCCCTCTCCGCAGGTCACGCAGCGTGCGTTGATTGATGGCTTGGTCGTGGAGTCCTTTATTGTGCAGCAAGAGATCCATGAGGCGAGCGGGGATTGAAGGTCCAGCTTGCCAGAAAGTTTGATCTACTTGCTGGTTCTTAGTAGGGAATACAATTCTGTATATTCCCTACATAATACATTCCCATATTCCGTGTAAGTCTACACCCCCAAGAGAACTTCACGCATTATCTGGGGGTGGGGGATGGATTGGTAGAGGAAAGTGAGTATGATAGACACGCCCATGCCTTGATTTCAAAATTGCATCCCGCAGAACCCTAGGAATAAGACACCAAGCGAACTTTTGTGTCCTGTATATCCCAGGGTTCCGCAGAGGCCCTGCCAATTAATTCGAGAAGCCACCCTATATTAAACCCTACACCCTAAACCGCTAAACCCTAAACCCCAAGCCCTACACCGTATGAGTTTAGAGGGCAGGGCTTTGCAATGTGTACGCGCGGCAGCGAACCCTGAGACTCTCAACAGGTTCTAGCCGCTGTAGAACCTCTTTACTGGGTTGCTGTTCAGGAACTATGGGGGTTTCCCAAAATTAGGGGTCCCTTTAAAGTGGATGTAGGGGTTATGTAGGGTCTATATAGGGTTATACGGGGTTGTAGAGGTTTATATAGGGCTAGATAGAGTTTCGGGTTTTCGTGCCATCTTGGGGGTCCCCTTAAAAAGGATTATAGTACTGGCAGGTCTATATTAGGGTACCCCTATTTTGGGAAATTACCATACTAAAGTTGCTGAAGCAAGGCAGTCCTATTATTTACTATACGAGCGTTGATGTAAAGGTCCTTCTAGGCAAATTTATAAGGATGGACTGCCAGCGTAGCAAGATATGTCTTCGAGAGAGTTTCGCGGTTGCACCGCGACTGGGATTTTACTTATCGCGAAAGTTGTTGCGTAATCCAACTTGCATAGATGTCTAGGCAAGGCTCTCAGCTTTGCTAACTCTCAGAGTCAGACTCTGTTCGAATCCTGGAAGTTTTCTCCGCGCGAGAAACTCCTCGGGCTCTAATCCTAGAAAACATGACGGTAATCTGGACCGGCAGCGTAAGTTTGCGCGAAAGTCTCGCGAAAGTACTGTGTCAGTACCACGTAAGTCGACGTCAATCTGTGGGCAAAGAATGAGTTAACGGAAGGCTACAAGAAGTGGGCTTGAGGCTTTGGTGTGCAGGTGTGGATGCTTTGGGTCCTATAGCATGTAAGGAAGGGTTTTGCGAAGTCAGCGGCTTTCCGATTCTAAGTGTAGAGTTTCGGGCTGGTGAAGGAGCTATCCTCATCATATGGTATTTGGTTCTTCTATCCCAACGTAAACAAGTAAAAAGGGTAACACATGAAAAAGAAAGGTGCTGCCGAGATGTAAAAAAGGTAGCCCCCCAAAACAACGGCAAACAAAAGGAGCGGGAGAAAGGTAGAAAAAGGGTAGGCCCCGAAAGAGGAGGTAAACAAGGTCCTGGAGAAAGGTAACGGCAGTTTACGAGAGGTGACGAAAGCGTAGTTCCTTCAGCAGAAGATATGAAAAGTAATGGTGGAGTAATGGTTGAAGGTGCAAGAAGTCGCAAAAAGGGACGGCAACGGTGGAGTACTGGGGAAGAGCAAGAAGGCACCCCCTGCAAAAATGGTATAAACAGAGTAGTTCCGACAGGTAGCATTGGGTAACCCTCCACACAAGAGGTAGGACACAGCTACAAACGCTACGTTCAAAGGCATCACCGCGCACCACCGCAGCTGGATTTTTGGTGAGTTCGTTGGCGCTCAATGGCTCAAAATGCATGGTGAGGTTTTGGCCCATAGCGGCCCCAAATGCAGCTTGCCAGATGATGTATACGTCCGGCAACATGACTTTGGGTGTTTCTTGGTCCAAAACTGCCCGCAAAATCTACCAAAACGCTCTTAGAAACCAAAACCAGATCCAAGATGTCTGCGTCTGGCTTAGATTTGAAGAGGTTTCTGAGTGGGTTGAAGGCTTTTGGCCCCGAGTAACCTAGTAAATGTATGCACTTTGTTGCTACCTTACATTGCTGGCATTATCTTTTTTCGCCAGTTGATTGCGCGCGCTCCTGCGGCCATCAGCTTTTCTCCTCACCTTCTTTTACCTTTTGTTTCGGGCGGCGTGTTTTTTACATGTTCCTGCTATTTGTTTCTAGGATGGTTTCTGTCGCATCTCATTTGTCTACCGTTGTTTTCCTTTGTTCAATGTTTCTTATGTTTGATTGTTTTACCTTTTTGTATAGGGATTGTTGTTCACCTCTGCTCCATTTTTTTTTACCTGTTTTCTACCTTGGCTTACATCCTTTATTTCACCCCTGTTTCACACCCTAAACCCTAAACCCTAAACCCAATGTTTCACTTTTTTTCTACCTTTCTGCACCTTTTCCTGGTAGGAACACGTAGATTTGCCGGCGGCTCCGGCGACCTGCCAGGTCCCAGCGGCTCCCGCGGCCCCCACGGCGGGCCAATTACTAGACCTGGGTGATTGTCAAAATTATGGTCCTTTTTTGGGTACCCTAAATATTAGGTGCCATATTATAATAGGGATCCAAAAAGGGACCATAATTTTGACAACCACCCACCTGGGCCCACCCCCTGCACATCAGCCAACGTCGCGGCAAGGAAAGAAACAAGTACCTAACGAGTAGTAGATCCCTAGGGATCCAAATAGCCCAATGTAGGTAATGTTTACAGACTTTAGGGCCCAATGTAGTTATTATTTGTGTGCTTGGATCCCTAGGGGATGATTTAGGCAACAGGATCGTTGCAGCAACCCGTGCCAGATGCTTCCAGACACTCCAGCCTGCCAGGAAAAAAACGTCACAAGACAATGAGCTTCGGGTTTAGTGTTTAGGATCTAGGCTTTAGGTCTTGTCGGTCTCTTACTATCGGGGCACTCAGGCACTCAGATTTGTAAAGACGAATCTAGGCCCCAAGTAGTTTTCAGAAAGGCTCCCTCCCAAAATCCCTCGAGGTGTACTCGAGGAGGCCCCTGAAAGGCACCTCAAAAAGGACTTACTACTACTCCTACTACTACTGCAGCTGGTCCTACTACTACTACTACTGCTGCTGCTACTACTACTACTACCACCACCACCACTACTACTTGCTCCTCCTGCTCCTCTGCGATGGTCCTCATGTGTCTTTTCGATTGTTAGCTGCTTGCCACCTTTCTGGGTGCCTTGCTTCCACTTCCGCACTCGAGTATCACCTTTTCTTCGCGCTTTCTGGACACCTTGATTCTACCTTGTGTTTGGAGTCTTTCCTCATTATTTATGTTTCAACTTTTTTTGTGTACCGTTCGTTTGCGTTGTTTTAAATTACTCTGCTTTTCTTAGAAAAATAGAACCAATACCACATCATAAAGCTGGCCATCAGAAACAAGTGCCGCGATGGGTCCGCGAATGCTTCGCACATTTTTTTTTTCTCGCGAGGATGGTCATTTCGGGACGAAGGAATATAGATCAACGCCCATTTGCGCATATTATGGTAATTTAGCCTTAGTTCCTAAACAGAAACCCAGTATAATTAGGGAGGAGATGCAGCACACCCCTAAACGCTAAGTCCAAAACCTTAACAAGAACCCAGTACTTGTAGAAGGGATCCATCCCAGATTCCCTCCTGGACGCTCTAGCATTCACTATCGTGGATAGTCTTGCCAGCCAAAAAATAGCACCTTGGCTGGGAGACCAAGATGGTTCCGTTAAAAAAAAAACACATTCCCGAACCAGAAGCGGAAGTACTCCTAGCTCCACACCATCCCCCACCCAGAACAGAAGTAGTGACCCATAGCTCCACTCCCAAAACACAAGTACCCATTGACCCACACAAAGAGAAATGCCCATAGCCACAAAACCCAAGGAGAAAAGAGAGAACTGTAGCCCGAAGCCCAAAATAGAAGTACCTGTAGCCCCCAAAACCCCAAAAAAGAAGTACCCGTGGCTCCGAATCCAAAATTGAAGTACCGATGGCTGCAAACAGAAGTATCCATGAGTGACCATGAGGAGCTTTCTAAACTACAAGGAGAAGCGCGCCTTGATGGAGAGGATTCATCATGGGTTATATTAGGGGTATATTGGGGTAGTATTTGGGTTATATTGGGGTTTTATTAGGGTTATATTGGGTTAATATTAGGTTATATTGGGGTTTTATTAGGTCGGTTTAATTGAGTCTTTCTTTTCTTTTGGATGGGTTCTCCCTTCCGCCCCTTTCATGTACTGCGCTTCCCTCCTATATGTTCACCTTTGATCACTGTATACCCAAAAGAATGAGCATAACTAAGACAGAGCTGTTGGGGATGGGAGTAGGGGGAACCTTGAGATATGGTCGCAGCAAGTACTGTCCTTGACTTGCTGTTTGTAGTAAGGTCAGCATGCACATAATGCTTACATGTACTTTGTAGTCATTTGGGCGGCTCCAACCACACCGTTCAGCTCAAAGGACACAATTGTTGAGACCAGTTGGGCTGCAATTGTAGGTGGGGGAACCTTGAGGATAATGTTTTGCTGGGATTGGCTTGGGTGGCGAATGTGGGGTTGTGCGGAGGGCATGCTACCTTTTAAGCTAGTCAGTTCGGCCCATAGCGTGAGGCCGATGCCCAAATGCAGGGCCATAACATTCAACACTTCCTGATTTTTCAACCGGTTCGGCTAGCTGAGAACAACTCTCCAAGGGTTCCCTTCTCAGAGTCCTTGTGCTGATGACGAGAGTGCGTCGTGCACTAGGGTTTGAATCAATCCAAGACTGGAGAATCAAATGAGAAGAGCTTGAACAGACAAACAGAAACCGTGTTCGTGCAGAGCTTTGTGGGGGCAATTGCCAATGTTACTGTCCTAGATTCAGGGTGTAACGAAAGCATGGTGTACCTCCAACAGACGTGCAAGCGATATTGGACATCATTCACGCTTCTATATTACCTAGACGCTGTGGAACCCAGTTTTGTTGGACTCGGACGGGCGCACCTGTTAAATTTTCATGTCGACATTGCTGATAATCGGAAAACTGGGTTGCTGTTAAGGAACTTAAATTAAGTTACTATAATGGGGAAACCCTATTATTTACTGTATATACCCATTATGGTAACTTAATTCAAGTTCTTTAACAGCAACCCAGAAAAGGGACCCCTCTTTGAAAGTAGGGACCCTAAACCCTAAACCCTCTTCCTTTGGAAGCCCTGTTGCAGTGGCCCAGGCATGGGCTCACACCTTCTGAGCGGCGGAACATGCACAAACTCCTCTCTCGCATGAGCTGGTGTCGCCTGATGCAGTACGTGAAAACCAACGTGTCATGCAACCACAACTTCCTAAACCGTGTTCCTCGGCAGGCACTAGACTGGAGCTGCTTTCTGCTTTGCTGCAAGCACGGCTGTTATCATGGGCGGTTCCTGTTGTTTGCTTTCCATAGGCTTGCGGAGTTTGAGGTCTTTCGTTCCATATTCCGGATCGTCATCGCAAAATAGATTGAAGCGTGAACTCGGGAAGACTACCGTAGGCATAATATTCATTTCACTTTGCCACGGCCACAGGTGCAATCTTGGAGCGTGCGGAGGATGCAGAATTGTTTGGGTAAGCAAGTTTGTGCCAGTCATCCCTAACATCTGCTCGTCACACATAGGCAAACTGGCAGTGGGTGCGAAGCGTCCTCAGAAGATGTGCCTCAGTGTTTTGGGGCATTCCCAATTGCGCTCAGAGTTCACTGTGGACGTTCTCACGAGAATAATCATCACTCAAGGCTCCTCCTGACCCAATGGTGTCCTGAAACAAGTTGAATTCAGACACCTCAATACCCAGGGAAAGTATTCTGGTTACCACTCTGGGTAATATGCAGAATTATATTGAGTCTTTTCTGATATTCGAATTCAAGTTAGACTTTAGGGAAATTCCCTAGCAAGTCCAGCTTTTCCATTTCAAAATAAAGTCTAATCAGGCATATACGCACACGCACGCACAGAAACCTATATCTCGCTACACAAACATTTATAAGATGCATACGCATACACGCCTGCTCAGGGGCCCCCTTCCAAGAGAGACCCCGCACCTGAAACCTACAAAATCCGCCCGCCGAAACACAGCACCTACCCCCGGGAAAATAAACCTGCGCCCCATGATAGTCGAAATTACCCCTAATTCAAACGGTATTCATTGGGTGTATTTGTAGGTTCAACCCTAAGCCCTTAGACCTACAACAAATGGTACTTTCCATTTCGTGTTCCATTCCCGTATGATGCAACAGCATGAAGAACTTCCAAGATTATAGTCCTAAGTTCATGGTTTGATTATAATATAGGGTACCTCAAACAGACCTCACAATTATGTTGGTCATTGGTTTAGGATCCTATGCGCCCCGGTACGTACTCCTCAACGCAGAGCTAACTGGAGAGATGCTAAGGTTGGAGCATTCTTTTGTCCCTTTTCTGGGTTGCTGTTAAGGAACTTAAATTAAGTTACTATAATGGGGAAACCCTATTATTTACTGTATATACCCATTATGGTAACTTAATTCAAGTTCTTTAACAGCAACCCAGTTTTTGGAGACGTCCCCCAAGCAGACGAAATGACCAACCAAGGTGCATCGACAAATTTCTTTCCTGCACCCAGGACAGGTACCAGAAGTAATGAACGCGAAGTCCATTTGGATCTAGGAGTTCCCAGGTACCACAAGCAGTTGTTTTTGTTTAGGGGTTTAGGGCTGAGGGGATCCTACCCAAGGGTCCATGTAGCTGTATGGTATATACTCGGGCCCCAAAGAAGCTACATGGGAACCCGTGGAGCTCTAATTATAAACCATGTAACTACATGGACCCTTTGGGAAGGAGTTGTTTGCTTGACAGGTTTCCCTGTAACGGGTAGGTATTTATTTGCTAACTCTGACTGTTTGGACATTTCTTGCCATCATTTTTGCTATCATTACTCTTAGCTACTTGTTTATTGCTATTTTGTTAATCCATTCCCCCTAACATTACCCCCCCCCACCCCCAACATGAACTGTTCCCAGTATATCAGATCGTACAACAACGGTCGTATTTGATGTTAGCGGGGTGGGGGGTTTAATGTTACCCTAAGGGTCCAAGTACCCAATAGTCATATACTTACCCAAAACCTGCACTATAATTACTATTACCCAAAACCTAAGTACCAAATTATTGGGTACTTGGACCCTCTGGGTTAGAGGGAGGTTACTATGATTGAGAGAAGCCGGCTTGTGGGCGGCTCAAGGTAGCACGTTGGCATTGTCGGAAGAGCCGAAACCCTGTAAACTGTAAACCCTACTGTAGTCCGATTTCCCATTTATTTTTTCCATCTGATGCTCCTTTATTGGGGTCATATCCCGAATGTTTCAAAACCCTGGCTTTTCCATTTGACTTCCATGTTCTTTTCCCAATATGGTTCTCCATTATTGGGATTATTTCTGTGGACTGAGGAAAGCACGCAGATGACACCTCTGCGGTGAGCCCCTGGGGTCCTAGGGTCGGTCTTGTTCAACATTCCAGTAAGCTGGCTGCAAGCAGCGCAGGGGCCTAGCTGAGATGCTTTCATAGTGGTTTGTGGTTTAGGGTTTAGGGTTTACGGGGTAGGTATGGCCATGCTATGATGGCAACGCCATGCTTTTTACGGCCCCTGTGCTGAACTTTTTACTCCATGCCTCGCCATGGAGTCGCTGCACATCATGCGAAGATGCAGTTGACGCACCTGTTGGGCGGAGAAGCTAAGCATGCGATCCCCTCTTAAAAAAGGAGCTTGAAGGAGGGTTCATTGAATACAAATTCTGAGGGCCTACACGGAGTTCCGTGCAAGTTAAGGGGGATTCTCCGCACGCCATGGTTGCCCAATGCTTCATTCCCAGGCACAGTGCGGGCAGGTACTGTCCTTTTCGAATTAATGTAGAGAGTTGGTTTTGAGCACCGTAGGCCTTTGGGACTTCCAAAGCGCAGCAGCCCGATGTGTGAATGTAGTCTTGGGCGCCATGGAACTTGAGAACCTCTGCCTTCCTTGACATCTGACGCCTCCTTCTCTTCAACCTTGAAAACCCCATGATGCACAAAAGTAGAGATAGAGAGTGCTGTCGCTGAGAGCGCGGGGGAGGGGATGTCACATGTTGGGGGCAAGGATTTGGGATTATTGCCTGCCGGACGCTCCAGCAGACTTGCTTGTGTGCAAGATTTGTCAGCCCAAAAGCCTGCAACGGCCATCGCGCAGGCTTGGTGAAGAATCACCTCTTAATCCTTACAAGTCGTCTGGGGCCGGTCAGGATCTTGAACGGGATCCCTGGCACAAGGTGTTTAGGGAGTAGTGTCTCCGGACTAGGCACGGTGATCTGCGAACCCTGTCAAATGAGTCAAATACATGGTTGTTGCAATTTGTCTTTCGAGGAGCTCGTTGTCCGTTTCAGTTGGAAGCTTTGTGTGAGTGTACTCCGGGTTCTCCTTGTGCTAGAAGAAGCATAAGCGCCCTTCCTAGCACCAATGGTGACGCCGGGACGCCAGTCTCAGATAAGGATACACGGATAACCAAAAGGTCGTGAAGGCAGTATGATATGCTATTGGAAGGATAGTGCAAAGCTCCTGTCATGCCACCAGTAATTTGACTTGGGGTTCTGGTCTTCGTACAGGAGCTTTCCGTATTCTACAGGCTTTTTGGTGAGCCTTTCAAAAGTGGCCAGTGGTCGGCCTAGATCTCTGCGGCTCCCATGACGGCGCGCGTTCCCGCCCGCGACTTGCACACGTGGTCTCTTTGGCAAGAAAGGCCATACTCTCGCACGTTGGTCTTCTTTCATTTTGGGGCAATATGGATGTTATGGCAAAATTCTGGCGTGGTTGTGCCTCTGCAATGAAGCCCGTGTGACAATGTCCATGAGGTCTCACTTTGTAAGCAAGCAGCATTTAGCAATTTAGCACTGGCACCAGCACTTGGGTGCTGTAGGCTTGAAGGTTCGACAGATGGGTGAACGAGGCCGCAGCAGGTTTGTGTCAAATTCTTAGCTTCTACTTAAGGTCTCCTCCCATCCGCCCAGCGCTTCTACCTCTGATGCCTGGGCCAAGCAGCCAGTTCGCCACGAAATCTGGTCTTCTTCTGGCCATGCCGTGCTTCCAAGACTTTGAAGGAGGCCCAAGTGAGTTGCACATGAGCTATAGTCTAAACTCCTTAAAGGGGGTTATATAGGGGATTATATAGGACTACTATAGGGGGTATTAAGGGGGATACTAGGAGTTTAGACTATAGCTCACATGAACATAAGCGGATTTCTACAGGCGCAGGTGGGTATGGCAAGAGGTTCGGCTGAATTTGGAGCATTACATGAACCATATGTATATCTTGAGTGTGCACATGGATCTTTTGATGGGACCTTCATTTGGGTGCGACCACCCTACTCAGTTTGAGATGAACACCGGGACAGATGATGGCTTAGGCGGTGCCCTGCACACGCGACCCTGCAAAAGAATATCTTGACAAATTCCTATTTGCCTCTTATACGCTCTTGTCGCCGCAAAGTAGGAGAAAAAAAGACTAGCCTCGCTAGGAGTGCAGAGAGGGTGGGGAAGGAGCTGAGGCACCTGCCTGCCGGATGTTCTTGTGGAAGATTTCCACCAAATTGCGCTTCCAAAGCTTGCACAAACGTTCCCGAGGCCTTCATGCAGGCTTGGTGAAAATTCCGAGTCGTCCTGCCAAAGTCATATGGAGTCGAGCAGGGCTCCTGAGAGGGGTCCCTACCTCAAGAAAAATCTTGTTCCGCCAGGAAAAGATGAGGGATTGAGGGATTACAAGACTACCAACATAATTTCGAGGTCTTTTTGAGGTACCCTAGACCATAAGCATATAGGATTTTAGGACAGTAACGCTGGTAACTACCCCTGCAAGCCCTACGTAAACAGATCCCATTTCCTTTTCCATGTGATTCTCCATAATTGGATAATACCCCTACATGCTAAACCTGAAGTAGTAATTTCCATTTTCGATTTCTTTAATTGTCACTGTATAACCCCTGTATATACCTGTGCTATCCCTATCTAACCCCAGCTTCCACATTCGATGCCTCTACCTTCATTGGCTGTTCCTTCAGAAGCCGGCAAAGGACATCTGCCGCTCCAATGACAGTGCTCGTGCATGCCAGTGCAGTGCCCCGCACACATGGACGCTCTGGGAAGCACGTCCCCCTATCAAGTGACCTCCCCATCCCACTAGTCAGAGGCTCCCTCCACATATAGTTTCATTACGTATTAGCGGGAGTATTTGTTATGAGTGGCGTGGACAGGTTCAGGATAGGGGGCGGCGATTGAGAAGGCCATCGTTCCACATGTTGGGCGGCTTCGTGCATGTTTTTTTATAGTATAATTCAGCAGTAATCATACACACAACTCTGCCTTTTCATGTTGTTTTCTTTTTCCTATGTCGAAACCAGGCCGACGTGAAACTGCAAAGAAGTCACTGGAGTTTCACAATGTAAACATCCAGCAACATCTGCCAGTACCAGCACTTGAGTTCTAAACCTCAAACCCTTCGATTGTCCCCCCAGAGGGCTCCAAACCCCTTAATTTAGGGTTTAGGGTTTAGGGTCGTTATTCAGAGGTTTTTAGCTCCATGGGCCTTTGGTACAGCTACTGTAGTGACTGGGGGGCCACAAAGCCCTTGAATCCTAAAGCCTAGTACACGAAGCCCACTGGCACCGCTTTAGGGTTTAGTGTAAAAATTCTAAAGCCCAAAATCCTAAACCCTTATTGGAATCCACCCCCCCAACGCCCGGGCTAAGCATCGCAGAGACGATTCTGATATTGGGTACTCCCCCCCTCAGTAACAGTTGGATAATATGTATACTATGATTATGAGCTGTAGTCTACACTCCATTACAGTAAAGGGATTATATACGGGAGTAGTATAGGTGTTATCATGAGGAGTACTAGGAGTGTAGACTATGGCCCATATATAGCCCTCAATATTACCCCGAATGTAGACTGTTACTGGGCGGCCCTAAACCCTAAACCGTAAACTCTACCTAATTTGATACCTGTTCAGCCCAAAAGTGGATCAATTCTAATAGAAGTCCCTGACGCTAAACTAAAAAAATCTAACAAGGACCTAGACCCTCCTCCTACCCTCTATTAGGGCCTAAGTACCTACTATTAGGGACCATGCATATATCCCCAATCAAGGGTACAAGGAGGGTCCTGGGATATGCATTCCTGACCCCAAATCAAACATGATTTAGGGTTTAGGGTTTAGGGTTTATGATAAGTCAAAAAAATTGGTACATTGTGGCTTCAACAAAATGGCACAAGCCTGAATGGAAGAGTCCATGCGGACCATCTCCAAGTATTCTTCAACCCCAAACCCTACATCCTAAACCCTAAACCCTATATCCTAAACCCAAAACCCTAAACCCTAGACTTCATCGGTTTTTGGCACATGCGGGGCTCGGGCCTATTTTGCCCTGACAACTTGGTCCTTTGGCCATCCAAGCCTAGAAAACTTTCAAGGACCTCCGCTATACGCCCGGGTTTAGGGTCTTGGGTGTACGGCTTAGGGTTTGGGGTTTCAGGGTTCAGGCCCCCTATGTTTCCGCTTAAGTAACTTTAAGTATCCATAAATGACCCTACTTGAGGGAACACCTAGCTGGGGGTAGTGCCGGTGGAGCTGAGATGAACAGCAACGGAGACTGTAATTTGGGTGCGCCGATTCAATTCAGTTTAAAATCGCACCAAGACAGATGAGGGCTTGGGCGCGATCCCTCCACACAAGAAGTCTATCCCCAGCTTGTCCATGAACGCTGGATGAGTTATACACAAGTGAGGAAATACTTGGGTACTGCCCCAACTCAGTAACAGCTGGAAAACAAGATTTTTAGCATAAGTATATGTAGCCCTTAATATGACCCCTGATATAGACTGTTAATGGGTGGGGGCAGGACCCAAGGAACATTAAGCCCTAAACCCTAAACCGAAGGTCCAGACTGGCATGCTGCGGTTAACATATGAGTCACAGTCTAAACTCCTTAAATGGGGTTATATAGGGTTCAGGGATAAGGATTTAAGGTTTATAGTCTAACCTCCTTAAGGGGGTTATATAGCGAAGTATATAGCAGAGTAGTATAAGGCTTAGAAGAAAGCTCATATATAGCGAAAAGGAAGGTTGAAGATTGCACAGGTAAGCCCGGTATTAGCCTAGGATAGCGTAGATTAAGCCTAGGATAGGCTTAGGATAAGTCTAGGACAAGCCCAGGATACACCCAGTATAAGGATAAGAAGGACAAGCTTTGGATGAGCCTAGAATAGAGGATAATCCCAGGATAAGCCCAGGATGAAGAAGGAGCTTAGGATAAGCCTAGGATGGTCTCGGACAAGTCCAGCACAGGCCTGGGATAAGCCCAGGATGACGCTAGGATAAGCCAAGGACAAGATAAGGCCAGGAAAAACGCAGGATAAGCCTAGATAAGCCGAAGAAAATGTCAGGATAGGCCTAGGATGGTCGATTTGCTTGTACGTCCTTATCCATAGCTTATACTCAAATTGCCACCCCCTTCGCTTATACGGCGCGCATCCTTAGCTTATCCTGCGTTATAACACCACCAGCATTACGGGTAGAGGATGAGGAAACCCACCCCCCCTCCACACACCCGCTTCTTCATGAAAGTATAAGGGGCGGCTTCTGTGTGGGGGCCGCACAATCATCATCTATGACCGGAACGCAAGACGAAGAGTGAAACCGCTGGCTTGAAGGAAAGAACTCTGCTTGTTTTGCACATCTTGCACGAAAAGCACCAACTGCTAGGGGAAGACAGCATGATGGACCATTTTCAGAAGCACAAGTGTGATTATGGTTGCCAAGCATGTTCACTTTGTACTCACAAACTGGCAGGCAAGGGCGACTTTGAGCTCCGGGCCTTGTATTTGGAAGTGTTTTGAGTGTTTGGGATGTTTTAGGCTTTAGGGACCCTGGAGGCTTTACTATAGTGTACAAAGGCGATGCTATTGATGTATGAATGCCTGGCTTGCGTTTTGCAAAATGCTTGGGTGGCTGGAAATCCTTGAGCATGTTGCAAACCAAGTTTCTTCAAACACACTGCCATATTATAGAAAGGCTACGTACCAATACAATCAGGGAAGACCCAGCCTGTGTAGGGCGCTTTGGTTTTCTAGGGCTAGGGCTTAGGGTGGGAAGATGCATGTGGTAGTTTCCATGAAAAGGGAAAGGGGGCCCCAACAAATTTCCTAATAGAATGGAATACTTTTCATGGGGACCCTCGGAAAGGGACCCCCCCCCCCCAATCCATAGGATTTAGGAGAACATGGACCGACGCCAGCCCTGTCCGCGGTTTAGGCTTTATGGGGTAAGTTTAGGGCAGTCTTGTGCGTTTCCTTCGACAGAAGTACCCTAAACGCTAGACCCTAAACCCTAAACCCTAGACCCTAAACCCTAAACACCCTGAACCCTAAGGATCTCAAGGACTGGTAAGCTCCTGTTCAACACCCTGAAGGCTGAAAGTCTTGGCTCCTGGTAGTAGAGAGAAGGATGCAATGGATCCCATAGCTGTATAGTCCCCCTTAAGTAGATAGAATATAGGGTATACGGTGATCGTATTATAATATACCCACTGACATATTCTTTTTACGTAAGGGGGACTTTAACGCACAACGTATTCCTTCACTTCCAGCAGCAGGCAAGAAGGCGAAAAGTCTGGAAGTCAGACACCCTGAGTCTTTGACAAACCTTGAATCTGAGAAGCCCAACCAAGAAGTACTTGGAGATGTACTTACAATAGCTGGATGTTATCTCTCTCTCTCTCTCTCTCTCTCTGTCTCTCCTCCCCCACTCCCCACTCTCTCTCTCTCTCTCTCTCTCTCTCTCTCTCCCTCTCCCTCCCTAACTCACTCACTCACTCACATATCATACATACATTTGTATGTGTCTGTGTCTCTATGACAGTCCCTGACTCCAACTCCCTACTCCGGTAAGCATAATGGCGCAAAGAGCACCCCAAGCGGTCTTAAAGAAGGAGATTGACTTCGCAGCCAGGATCTCAAGAAGTGGTTTAGAGTATAGGATCTGGGCTTAGGATCGCGCTTTTTCGAACATGTTCTGGTTCACTCGTTGTGTGTCAGCCTGCCGCCGTTGGGATGAAACATGCTCATGGATTTGGCTTCTGAGCTTAGTGCTTACTCGTATGTATACCAAGATAAACGATTACAAGCCAATCCTTTCTTGTTACACTGGTTGCTGCAGGTAGGGGCGGTTTGATCAGGCGACATTGGATTGCTGCCGCTGATGTTTTTGTTGTATCCTGGGTGGTGGAAGCTGTTGGTACCGTAATGTCAGTTGACCCCTGATTTTAAACCCCACTCAGGACTTCGGGACATCCAGCAGTTGAACGGTGAATCCGGAATCCGCTTTTGTTGTTCGATTAGGCCCCTTCATTTCCTGAAAGCTCCTATGTCTTCAGCCGCGGTAGTATCATGCGGACAATACTCCCTAGGCGGAAGGAGAGAGAGGAAACACTTTGCTCGCGCAGCTTAGACATGGTATGGGGTGGATGGTAGTTGGCAAGAAGTGCCGCATCCATGCTTTCCGCATACGAGCGAAACCTGACTGAAAACCCCAGAGCCTTGTACCTTGAGATCCGCATGAGCTATAGTCTACACTCTTTAAAGGGGGGTTATATAGAGGACTATATAGAGTTCCGATTAAAGGGTTCATTAAGGGGGATAACAGGAGTTTAGACTATAGCTCATATGAAGTCTAAACCCTGCCTCAATCATGAACGATGGTTCAAATTCCCTACTTGAAGGGTCACGGGGACTTAGTAAGTAGGTTGATAAGGGGGATAACTAGGGTTATTTTGTGGGTTATACGGGTTATTAACCTACTTACTTAGTCCCCCTGACCCTCCAAGTAGAAGCCCTGACCAAGTTGCAAACCCGGCCTCAGTCTCGGCCCTAAGCCGTAAGAGCTGGGCCCCAAATCCTGCATCCCGGCGTGTCCTGAACCCAACAGCCCAACGCCTGAAGTCCCGCGTCCGAGTCGTCCTAGGCTGTGGGTTCCGAGCTCCCAGCAGGGGCAGCAGACCTTCCGGAGAAGGCCTGAAGCCAAGTTTCCTGGCCCATCCCAAAAACATAAACCTGGGGCGCCTGCTTGCAAAAATACATTTGTTGTTGTGTGCGTGTGTGTGAATATAACATGTGCAACACGTACGTACATAAACAAGGCCACTGCTTAACAGCGAGTTTTGTAGCACTTTTAAGTCGCGCCGTCACCCCCCAAACAGTGAGTGTGTATCTAACCTTTGTAGACAGTATCCTGAAATAGTTTGACAGCAGTACACAAGAAGTAGCACCATAAGAAGCGGCAGCGGATTATTTACGTAGGATGTAGCAGAAGTAGCGATAGACACAGAAGCAGAAGTTGTGCTTCTGGCAGCTGCGGCAGCAGCAGGAGGAAGAGCATTTATTAGTACCTGAACCGCAAAAGTATGTAGAATGATGGCCCTTTTGGCTGTTTTTGGGGCTTATTTTACCTACCTTGGGGGTCCAGGTAGCCGTAGTAGGACGTAGCAATGTGAGAGCTTAACTCCGAACCCTTAGAGTACGCTCGACTGAATGGAGGGCACTATCATCAAACATAGATGTAGTCCCCCTTATAATATGGGTAATGGAAAAGAAAATGGAAACTACTATTTAGGGTTCAGGGTTTAGGGTTATAGTCCCTCTAAAGTAGATAGAATATGGCTTTGGGTACCTTGTCAGAAGAGACCCATATACCCCCTTTTCTATCTACTTAAGGGTGGCTATACCTCATTGTTACCTATTCTGGTAATTCCCTAAACCCTAAACCCTAAACCCTACTGTCATGATCCAAAAGAGCCTAACTCGCGTGGATGATGTGAATGACGCCTGGAACCACTGCCATTTTGCCTGTCTCGCGTTGCCCCTTAACTAGGATAATGTAAGGATAATTGGGGCTAATTTAGGAAGAGCCTTGGGGGTAGTTGAATCCCCGATGGACAGTGCCCGGAGAGTTTTAGGAATTCAGGCTCTTGGGTGTTGGTTGGGCGCTTCCAAACCTCAAAGATTACTTCCTTGCATGGCTTGAAATGACTTGAATTGCTATCTAGGTCAAACAACTGACTGCAATAGGAAGATGGCTACCTGTGCTGACCAAAGAAGTTGTGGAGACGTCATTGAGGTCAGGCTCTTTCAGATCGCTTCGATTTTCCTGAAAACTGCGGGGACTGAGGGTAAGGGGTTGAGGGCGAGGGTGTCGAACCAAACCTGGCGGGAACTACAGTCGGGGCCTAAAGAATTACCAGTATAATGATCCTAGGCTCCTTGTATAATGATTGTATGGGGGGGTGCCTCCAACGCACCTCAAAGTGATATTGGTAAATAGTCAGCCCCTGTATTTCCGGAAGGCCAGAAGGCCCACTATCCCTCGATTAGGAAGCATACCTTAAATCATATGAGTCCCCCCAGTTAAGGGATACGGGCTTTCTGGGTTACGTAACCGTAAACCCTAAACCTTCAACCCTCTCCAGGAAGGCTTGGCCTGCCGCCCCGGGCATTTTTCCTCACTCATACATTTTATTTGCGGCGGGAGGGTGGGTGCATCAAAAATTATGGGCACTTGTTCGGGGGTCCCAACAAAAAGGATTACATTATTTAGGAGGTCTGTATTAGGGGGCCTCTATTTGTGGAAGCCCCCCATATCGCACTGCCTGCACTTCCAAAAACGTTAATCCTGGGCTTGCTTCCCTCCGTAAGGAAAACCAGCTGGGAACCCTAAACCCTACACCCTCCCTACTTCTTATGGTCGAGGATTGTTGTCTGAGAGTTGTTGCTTGTACCTGTTTTCACACTCAAGAAGCAGCACCTGGTTCAGGGGCCCCTCTATAGCAAGCCTTGCCCTGCATTACCCTAAAGGTCCATGTACTCAAATAATAATGAGGTTTCAGGTACCCCAACCCATTCAGCTTGTACTTACCGGTGGTTGGTAGGAAGAAAGGCAGTATAATCTTAATATCTCATCCCTAATTACTTGTTCCTTGATTCTCTACGAACCACCAGTAGGTGTAGCATGTGGGGCCTAAATTGTTGAGGCATTCAGACCCTTAGGGTTCCTTTTGTCCGTAGGTCGAAGAGGATGTGGCTGCGCCAGTAACGAACCCAGAATGATAGTATAGGAATCCGTAAATGTTCTTCAAGACCTGCGGTTCATGTTCAGGGCCACCATCATAAGGAAGATAACTATGTATACACAAAGACTCTACGGGCAAACATTGGGGGTCTCTAACTTGGAGAACTTGAAAGGAAGGTTTGAGCAGTGATTTTGTTTGTGGGCCGGGGGTTAAGTTTTCAAGGGTTCAGGGTTTAGGGTGGGGGGGCTAAAGGGTATAGGATCAAGGTAGCGGCCTCACATGTTTAGGGTTTAGGGTTTTGGGTTGGGGGTTTAGGGTTTAGGGTTCCGGGGTTACATACAGTTTATAGGAGTCCGCGGGAGAGAGAGAGAGGGAGTGGATTGTGGTTTAGGATCAAAAGGGTTATACGATCTATGGTTCAGGTGAGGATTTTCTGGCTGTGGTTGCAATTCTTTTGTGCAACTACGTGAAAGGTGGGCCCTGGGTTAATGGCCCCCTCTCATGATGATCATTATTCAGATTATTGACTCTAGCAACTACTATTATTGCTGTTGTTATTCATAGTAGTACTAGTACTATTCTTAGTATCATTACTATTATTAGGGCCTCCGAAGGTTTCAGATCTATCGTTGGTCCTTGTTTGGGCATGGGTCCTGGTGGGGAACAGTATGTGATCTATCTTCTCCTAGTATCCCCCTTAATGACCCCCATAATACTCCCTATATAACCCCTCAACTAAAAATCCTAAATAAATCGGGTTAAATAATTTCCTATAGAATCCCCCCTTTTAAGGAGCTTTTACCATAGCTCATGTGATTAGGGAAGTGGATTGCATCAGGTCAGGGCACGAGACTCAGCCACATGCGTATCGTTTTAAGCGTTCATAAAAGTCTTAGTAATAGTAATCCTAGGAATAGTAACAGTCATAGTAATAGTCACAGTGCTCACCTTGATCAAACCGGTACGTAGCTGTCTTTTTGTTTGTTTTGGGAATTGCATGTTCAACGGACCATCTTTCGGAGGCAATTTGGGCCAACACATGGGGGGTCCTCTGTATTCCACGAGTAACTTTGCTGCAGCTTGCCTCGAAGAGAATTCAAGACAGTCATCCTCGAAATTATCGCCCAATGTGAACGGAAGCAGGATGAAACTCCAGTCCGTCTGAGGGCCAGAACTTTTCACGATACGTAGCGCTTGGCGTCTGAGAACCACTGCAGTGAAACGTAGAAGCTCAGATTCTTTGTTTTTGCTATTTTCATTGTTGATGGTCCTTTTCAGGTCATATTTGACTTTTTGAGGCTGGCAGGAACACTTATGTTTGGCTTGCAGCGCAGGGGTTGGGTATTAGCATGCAGCATTTAGGTGTAGGCCTTGTGTGTTTGCGAGCGACCTGATTTCACCCCGCATAGCAAGCCCGTGCAACAAAAGGAATGCAACAGAAAGGAAACCAAGGAATCCGGTCAGGTGAATATGTCCCTTACAGCCTTGCACGTTCTAGAAAACAAGACCCTAAGGAAAGCATTAGTGATGTGGAAAAAGAACAAATCAACTCAACAAATGGCCACAAGATGATATTCGGGGACAACAATCTTACCCAGGATAGCCCAGCGACCCTCAAGTTCAGGGCTGTCGACAGAGCCACACAATTTGAGGGGCTGGTTGGAGGCAAAGACCTCATACCTTGCAAGACGGAACAGGGACCCACTATACAGATCTAGTCCCCCTTAAGTAGATAGAATATGGGGTATATGGGGATCTTATTATAACATACCCACAGCCATATTTTAACTACTTAAGGGGGACTATAATTGGGCTGCTAGAGACAACAAGTCACTCCTCACACTCGCAAGGCTACGGCCTCTGCTGAAGCGCCTGCAAGTGAGCAGCCACAGGCGCGACAATCGGAGCAATGGGAGCAGTGAGAGTAGTGAAGGGGCCTGAATCGTTCGAAGGGGATTGTGGATAATATTGGTCTACTATCACCACGCAGCAGTTACATAGGGATCATCCAGCATATTCAGGCTTCTATGGAGGAGATTTGGACTGCATTTCAATTAGGCTTTCTGTGTGCAACAAGATCCAGCTGCCCCTACCTCCAACTTGAACAAATAGGTCAAGAGTGGCTTTAACATTTGCACCACACTAAGTACCTCTTTTTGGTCTTCCTGCGCTTCCTGCGCTTCGTTCTGTCGTTTCCCTTGCCTGCAAAACAGCAGCACCCCAAACATGGGCTTGGTTAAACGCCTTCACTTGGAGGGTCAGGGGGACTTAGTAACCGTTCAAAATTGAGTCATCCGTTCGCGACATTCATGGACAACAATTTCAACCAACAATACTCTCAAGTCACAAGAGCGTCCGGATTTCATCTAGCCTCTATCTAGCCTTTCCAAGCTGGACCCGAGCCTCACGCCCTGAAATGAGCCCTGCATAAATACTAGGCCCTAGATGCAACCCTGAAGCCCCCTAAGCTGTAATCCCTGGATCCTAAACCTTGAAACCTAGATCCCCAAGCCAACCTACTCCTTACCCCCAATCTAAATCCTGAACCCTGCGATGCTTTTCTGGTGCAGGCCGGTAGCTTCAACTGGCGCACTTCCCTTCTGGACTTCGGTCGTGAGATGATTGCGGAGGCCGGGGCCTGGGGATGTGGGGCTTCTTTTTTTCGGGGGGGGGCTGAAGGTGTTGGGCTTTCCTCCCAGTTGACAGTAGTGAAGGGAGGAAAGAATCCTTATAGTAGCCACCATATATCCCCAAACACTTAATAGTGCGGAATGCTAATTTCGACTCTTTGACTCCTTACTAACATCCAGTCAGTCTATGGCTTACTGGTCTGGACGGGGTTTAGGTGAGGCCTTTCTCTGAGATTTGCATCGAAGGCTTGTCCTCAAGGAGTTCGGAGACTGGACTTCGGTCTTCCCTCCCCCCCCCTTCGCTTGGAACTGGTAACTGGCATTGAACCTCTGCGCGTCAAACATGGTTTCGAAGCTCGCGCAGCCAGGTTTGGAACGTAAGCATGTAGCGCAACGGGTGACCCTGACATCAGGATTCCTGTAGAAAGCAAAGCCAATCAACGGCGGAAGGCATGCAACTGCTGGACCCGCGCTAAACTCTACACAGCAGATCCTCTTCTATGTGGATGCTTGTACCTTCCTGCAAAGCCCCTACACTGGATGGAGGGAACCTTGCACCATTCAAAATCCGATATATACTGCGTTTCCCAGAGTTTTAGCTATGTAGAGTGGTGCACGATTTCCTGCATCCGCAGTAGATCAGAGCGTCATTGCTCACATCTAGTCACGGCTCTGCTTTAGTCAGGCGACGCATGCCCTCGCTGAGGAGACAACATCTTCAGTGTTTTAGGGTTTAGGGTTTAGGGTTTAGGGGTTTAGGGTTTAGGGTTTAGGGCTCACGTGTGATAACCTTCGGGGGCTTCTCTATGGACCCTCTTGTGGTGTTATCATTGTCAGAGCATGATTTGATCGAGGATATGCCATGGGCCTGCTGCCAAGAGATTCCCGTATGAGCCATTGTCTTAACTCCTTAAAGCGGGTTATATATAGGAATATATAGGGGATTACTATGAGGGTTAAAAAGGGGGATACTTGGAGTTTAGACTATATAGCGCATGTGCACCTATACTATGAATGGACACAGCTAAGTTTGTTGAAAGACCAGTTGATAGCGGAGCAGGTTAAACTCCGAAGCCAAATTAGGGTCCGGGGTAATATTGGGGTTATTGAGGTCATATTGGGGTTTATAAGGTAATCTTAATTAGTATTATTACTATTCGTCTTTGTCTTAGTATTAGTATTAGTGTAGCAACAGCGACCATGCGATGCTGACACAGAAAATGCATGACGTTGCAGAGTCCCATTTCTCATGACGCTGCTCGCCACTGAACTGAGAATTTCTGTCACCATGCGCCGCTCCTTTTTCCACTCATAATGGTGCCAGCAACGCCCAAATAATAACAGCACAAGCATTAGTAATCATGAAATTGAAAGAAATCGTAACCTGGAGTTGTGGAAAGTCTCGCCAGTTAAAGGCATCGGATTGCAACCTGCAGCCGCAGATAATACAGTTTGGGGTTTAGGGCGTGCATGATCAAACCGAGGTGGCATACATGGTCTATGAGGCTTATACGGGCCTTCGTAGGGAATACAATGGGTACAATTCTGGGGGATTTCAGGAGGGTAGTCCTGCCTCCTGTTTTTTTGGAGGCAGCATATTGGAACAGCATTCGCAATACGGCAGAACATAGGCTAATAGGGTCTGCAGCTGCCACTAGATGACCCTATACTTTGCTGTATTTCCCATGTTGTTCAGATTCCTTGGGTTGGGTTTGCCAGACATGGTGCAATCAGATGGTTTCGTGATGAATACATGTTTGTTTGCTGAAGGCCTTGCCTTTTCAAACTGCCATGCACTTGGAAAGCCAACCAAACTTGGTGGGCTGGCAGTACGGGGACACGAAGCAAGCACCACCCTCGTCCAAACTAGCGGGGCCTTTCTTGGAATTAGCATGTTACTCTGGGCAAGTAAAACTGACTTTGGTGTGCTTCAATCCTTGTCCAAGCAGCTTGGAGCAGTTCAGAGCCCATACCCTTAGCTCTGCCCCCTCTACAGCAAAAAGCCAAAAAGGGGTTCTCAGTATCATCCGCATATGATCCTGAAGGGTGAGCCCTGCGCTTTTCCTTATCATCATACGGCCCCTGCCAGGAGCAAGAGTCCCCGGAGCAGGATGGCGCGGCAGACAACAAGAAGGTAGTCATCTGGCTATCCTCAGAGAACACCTGGAAAGTCCAAGCCAATCCACGGAGCCCTCAGAGCCTTGAGAGTTCTAGGTTTTCCCGATATGGGGGAGGAGGTGGAATTCTTCTGCAAGCGTAACCCCTCCAAATAATACCCCGGGCAAAGCTGGAAGTCATGAGGGCTGACAAAAAGTCAGGGGCCCACTGTCTTCGTTCCGTTTATATGAAGGGCAACCCAAAACCCTAGGCTCTAAACTAAAAACCAGACACGAAAGGATTTGCGAAAGCCTCCCGAAGGGTCTATATTGGGCCGTTACACTTCAGCCACTAGTCTTTCAGTCATGACAAGCAAGGCATACTGGAAGTTTCCAGGAATCAGGTTTTTTTTGAGGGTCCCCAGAAGAAGTGAGCTTGGCCGTACTTAAGTTACTTTAGAGTCTCAAATAAAGCCCACTATCTAGAAGGACATACTCTCATGGAGGAAGCCACCCAACGCATCGTTACTCAATTCAGGCAGTGCTGGCAATGCTGCACAGATATCAGCGTTTGCTGAAAAGCGTTTACGAGGAGCACAATCCTGAGCAGCTGGTCTATATTGCTCGCTGTTCTTGGGTAATACCTTGAGTTTTTGCTCGTTTGGTTATTGGCTAAGTTTTAAGGGGTCCCCCACAAACTAAGTGCCTAAGTTGTTTCGTAGTCCTTTCGATGAGAATTTTATTCTGTTTTTGGATAGCCTGTCATTGGGCCTGTGCTTGCGGTGACTAACTCTTTTTTGGGGCGCATGGCTATGTATACTTGGGAGGTTTGGGCTACCCACAACCTGAGCCATTATTACTCAATGATGCTGGGAAGGCTTAGGATCCAGGCTGAGGAGGTCCAATGCATTAAACGGTTTAGGGGTTTAGGGGCTTAGGGTTTAGGGGATTTCATAGATTACCTGTTATAGGATACATAGGGTCCGGGGTTTCTGTTTCAGGGTGGCAGATTCACCAAACCTTATAAACCCTATAAACCCTGAAAACTCTCTAAGCCCTAAGCCCACGGGTTGAGGGTTTAGGGCTTCCCAAAACCCTAAACCCTAAACCTCTTTGGGGATCCCAGGAATAAGGATCATAGTGTATTGGAGTTTATAGTGGCCCCCCCTGTCTTGGGAAACAGCCATTCAACTACCAGTATATGCTATTATGGAACTTACATTAAGTTACCACTATTGATATGTAGTAATCAATATGGCTTGCTGATTTTGATTTGATCATTTGCTGGAGGTTCCTCAACAGCTACCATGTCCGCAGTTTATTAATTGCAAGATTAAGACATCTAAGCCACCAGCTGCATACTACAGCAGTTGCAGCTTAATGTTTTGTCTGGCACCGGCTCTGCGGGGTCTTGCTTGCGGCCATCCGCGTGCTGAGAGTTTCATGGGTATCTACACATCTACGCCCCCCAAACAGGTGAGTTTGGTACTGGATGCGAAAGATATAGTAAGGGCAGATAGAGATTACCTGGGGAGAGAATAGGGATGTACGCTCCCCCAAATTAACATGAAATCCAATGAAGTCCCTCGAAAGGGTGATCGTCTTTGTAGGGCCCTTTTTGGGGCTCCATGTAAGTGGCGGGGGCCAAGACCAAGTCCATGTCATTTTGGGCGCAACTGTCTGTGCAACAGCCCGAAAGCGTATGCCAAGTGGAAATTAAAGGTTGGCCGGCCCAGGAAAGTAGCGGACATCGACAAGCTGATCCTCAAGCCTCTTGTACGCAAAGCACGCATTATGGTGCTACGCTTCACAGCACTCCGAAGTCAGGATCTTCTTTGGATCTTCTTTCCTTTCCCTGGAGGCACTACATGTGGCCAGAGCTTTATAGCTCAAGCCTCCTTACCTTACTGGGAGTCAGGGAAAACGGGAAAATCTTGTGTAGGGGTTATATAGGGCCTATATGGACTGTGTTCCCCTATTCCCATCAACCACCAGTAAGCTACACCCATCCCAATACCCCGCACCCCCTTTGAAAAGTGAGTCCGGTGTAATAGAGATATTCCAAGCCCATCTTAGGTACACGGATCAAGTGGATCAACTGGAGGATCTCGAGTCCTTCTCTAGCCACTGTGAGGAAAAGCTGGAGAGCCTGTACCAGGACTTCTTGCATGGGTCCAGGGTTGGGGCTCTACGGTTTCAGAGTTCAAGGAATTTAGATTAAGTTACCATAGTGAGTGTATATAGTAAATAATAGGGTTTCCCCAATCTAGTACCTTTAGAGTTTTGGGGAAAACTGAGGGAAAAACCTGTAAACCTTAAAGGGAAGACACTGCTTGTTGCGAGCACCCTCATCCCGCCGGCCTGCCGGGTCTGACAAGCAACAAGTATCTGAGGGTCCATGTACCCAATAATTAGGGCCCCTTAATGGGATATATAGGGATTCGTAAATAAATAGAGAGAGAGATATACATATATGTATATATATATATGGATATATATATATATATATTTGTGAATCTGAATCGTGCCCCGTGAAACAGGGCCAAATGCAGGTCAAAACGGCACTTGCGGCTCTAGGTAGGAGTTTGTGTGATGAGGTGCTTAGACCTCAAGACAGAAGTCATGGACGTGCCTGGATTCGGATTTGTGACATATAAAGCTGAGGCCATTTTGTATGTTGGGACTGTAGAGTCTGATTTTTGACAGGTTCTTCGGCCAGCCTTTCCGTACCCACTACATACGGGGTGGGGGGAGTACTTCCCAAAACCCTAAACGCTAGTTCCGATGAAGCAGCAGGCAATTGGGGCTGAAGGATAATGTCCTAGCTCGGCCTGAGAAGTTGCGTTTGGTGGCACTGGGAAGATATGGCAGGTGATAGGTTCGGCAGGTCATAACCCTAAGCGTCCAAGTGTCTAAATTGGAGATATGTTGGGCTTGAAGTGCCTATATAGGAACCCAGTTGCGCCCAAATTACATACCATTCAGGTATTTGGACCTTAGTGTGAGTGAGTATATGACTACCTAGAAGACGAGTGCCCGATTATAATTGTGCAGGCTGACCCTTCTTCAGATGAGTTGATTTGAAAGAGTCCTTCTCTGTGATACAGCTGATCTGGTACTGTTGCGACTCCACCTGTGACCTTGAGATGTCATACAGCTTCTCGAGCGGGTGTCATAAGTTAGTCATAAGAGCAGTGCGGGCTTCGCATTATCAAAGGTAGCCTTGATATAGGCTACCTGCTATATTCCTGTATAGCCGTTTACTAACGAAAATCCACCACTTTGTAGTCCCTGAGTCGCGTTTCCTCCTCCCTTGCCTGCCATCCCTGCCTGAAAGGCAGTTTGCAAGAAGTACGGCATTCAGGCTGAGGCCGGTTCGTGGTGGCCACATGTCATATATATATATATTTATTCATATACGTATGCACACCTAGTTTGGGAGGCGGTGCCCCCTCCCAAACAAAAAAACAAAAAAAACAGGATGCTGGACAACTTCAAAACCGATCCAGTCACGGAGAGGTGCAAGAAAAGCTGTGGCAGCACAGAGCTTGCGCCTTTTCCGATCAAAATTGCCATCCCTGGAGCACAAATCTACAAGCGCAGTATGCACTCAAAGATGCAAACATGCATGACCACCAAAGAAAGAGGAGTTTCTGCAAACCGGGCCCCCACAAACAAACCTCTTCCACAGGACCCTCAGACTAAACCACCGGCAAGTAAAGTGACAGAGTGTATACAAATCGGGGCCTAGCGAAACAAGCAACCGGTCCTAAACTCCGACACTAAGGAAATCGAAAAGAGGTCGTTTACACAAACCCGAGAGGCAAAATAATCCGGGCCGGAATGCAGCGGAGCTGTAGCGATTGATTTCAACAGCGCTGCATCCGAAGGAACACGATTGAGCCACTGGAATTCTTAGTCGTTCATCTTGCACGACGTCATGTCGGGCATTAGCCCAATACGTGGATGGCCGTAAACTCCCACACTCATTGAGAATCATTCTTGCCTCACTGACTTCAGTCACTTGGAGAAGAAGTGTATGAGGTCGTTGCTTCCGATGGAAAGGCCATCAAAGTAGCCCAGGAACGGAAGACATAACTGGGCAGCTCAGCCTTGATGTCCACCCTCAGCACATCCTCTCTGCACCTCGAGCCATTCTTCGAGCCATTCTTCTCCAGCACTTCGTGGAGATCTGCGTCCGTGTCCAAAGCGCACGAACAGGATCATGATTTTCACTTTCTTCAAGCCAGCTTCACAGCTCCCCGCTCCATGGCAAAGCCCTCCTCGAAGAACTGTTCCGTGTAGCGTCTGGCCTCGGAAGCCAATCTTTCATGAGGTTCTCCTCATCAGGCTCATACTGCTCGACGATGGTGCGCTTGGGAAAGGCCGACTTGGGAAAGGCCGACGCAGCCAAAGCTGCCACACACCCCGCAGTCTTGTTGATGTAGAACTCCTTGGGGCGAGAGTGTCCCCGCATGCACTGATCAGCCAGCGACTTGTTCTCACCATCCAGGGCGTCGCAGTCAAGCAGTGCTCTGGGGTGCTCGCATTGTTGATGATGAGCTCGAAGCGGGCTAAGCCGATGCCCTCGTTCAGAAGCTGACCAACGCTGAAAAACCGTCTCTGGGTTGCCAACGTCCATCATGATTTTCTAGCTTACCTCTCTGCACGCGGTTGCACGGTCTGTGAACAAGGAGGCAAAAAAAAAAGAACGTGCACATTGTCCTTAATTCCCTTCTCGATTGGACCAACTGCATGGGAAGTGGGGCTACGGACTTTCCTGCCAGCGGGCGATTGGAGCCCTAATGTTGGATATATTTATATACACATACATGTATGAATGTGTATACATATATATATATCTCTCTCTCTCTCTCTCTCTCTTTCTCCTTCCTAGTCATGTAGCAGTTCCCCCTGGCGCCGGCTGATCACCCCCCAACGCTAAACAAGGCAAGCATGGGATAATCAGCTAGAAATGCGGCACAAAGCGTAACTGGTACATGTATTGGCTTCAAGGCATCAATAAGCAAAGGTAAGAGAGCGGAAACATTTAGCTGCATCTAGCTTAGGGAGTAGGGTTTGGGTTAATTTTCTCGGTCGTGTCTAGGCTGTCGGGCTCAGGGAATAGAACTATAAACTCCAAGTGCCCAAACCCTGGGGTTTTGTGGAGACCGAAAACCGCTGTTTTTTGGGTACCTGTGCCCTTCGGAGAATTTAGGGTTCAATTTTTGCGGGTTTAGGCTTGGAGGTTGCGAGTTGGTTATCAGTTAAAAAATGGGGTCACAAGCAGGACAGCGCTCATTCTAGCCCAAGAAGGTGCACTTGCAGCACAACTTCTAGCAAGTGACGTACCTCTGTGTGAGGGGTTCATGTGGCAGGTTTCCAACAGTTAGAAGAGTCCTTATAATCAGGATAATAGTGCATTGGGGTCTATCTTTACACCCCCTACTTTTTGAAGTTAAACCAGGTCTCTCTCAGCCCCATGGGACTTGCGAGAGCAAGCTGTCAACCACAGCCAGGAGGCAAACAAAATCAGAACACGAATTATTGATTGTGAGACAGCAAACCATGCATTAAATGAACGAGGTAGCGACAAAAAAGCTGCGTCATGCCATTGCTTAGCCATCCCCACACGTGACGGCTTGGCAGCCGGGAATGCTGAAAATCTCTTCATGCTGCTGAAGTGCAGCAAGCGGACATGGTTTTCGTTGAACAGCATAACAACAGCGGCACGAGAACTTGCTGAGAGTTTCTGTAATTTGCAGCCAGTCAAGACAGCCGCCCAAACAGCCGTATCAAGAAATGACGTCAATGGTCAGCTCAACCCACAATGTGTCAAATGCCGCTTAGGTTGCGAAAAATATTCAAGCAAAGTTTGGGCTGCCCGTTCTTCAGTTCTACCGTTACCCTTCGTCAAAGAGGCGCCGGAATGCAAGGGGGCTCTGGTAAAATGCCATTGCCAAACAATTTAGACATGCCAGTAGCATACCGTTTTGTCACTACTTCGCATAGCTCATTTGGGATTGGGGTCCCTTGAGATAGAAGCCTGTAGAAAGCGTCCGCATCGCGGCCAAAAGAGGTACTGTCAAGGTAACAACCTCTCCAAACTCTGGACTTGCCCCTTACCCAAACGCGAGGCTTGCAAGAACAAGAATAGGCAGCCCCTCTTATGGAAACCCCAACGATGTGCTTCATCAGAAGGCTGACCCTAAAACCAAAAATCCTAAACCCTAAAGTTCCAAATCCTAAACCCCCAGTTAAACCCCAGCTCCTAATTTTCCAAACCCTAAACCCCGAAACCCTACACCCTAACCCAAAGGGTCCATGTAGCTATATGGTATATACTCAGGGCCCAAAGGGGTTCCCATATACCTACTTTAAGGCCCAAGTATTTACCATATAACTACATGGACCCTTTGGGTAAGCTGCAAGCCTTAAGGTGGACTCAGCCGAGCCCCCAGCTGCAGCGCCAGCGGAGCCAACAGAAACCCTGTCACTGGGGCTTGATTTCGCTTATGACGTGCTTGGGGGGGGGGTCGTTTGTTGTTGGCACGGTGCCTTTTGATAGCGATGTGCTAGTTTAGGTGGTACAGAAGGAGACCCCCATTTTGAGAAATGACGGGGTGCCAAGTTTTTCCTATGTGTGCTCCTTCAAAGCGCAAACTGGAAGGGCTTAGCAGATCCGCCCGCAAAGGCACTTTCACCTTTTGTGCAAAACAGCGTGTTTTTTTGGCTTTGTCATCTGCTTGGCACTTGCGAAACTTTGTGGCAGTGCCGGGCGGGAACCTCAGGCATTACCCTGCAACAAAGTGAGCAGCGGCAGGAAGAACAATTATGGGCTGTCTCTTCACTCCTTGCCATAAGATGAGGCGTAAGGGCCCCTGCCGCAAGGCATGTTCACACTTACCCGGTCGGTGTTTGTTGCTGGGTGTTGTGTTGCTGCCAGTTCTCCGCGGGGTGACATTACAGGATGAATAGGGCAACCTGACTACAGCCTAAGTAAGACCGAAATCTGAAGATCGAAGGCTTAAACCATGCCCTTACTCTGTTCCCTTTCTCCAGTCGAGACGCTGTGGTCGCCATCTACGAAACTTGGGCTTGTTTTGCAGGAGGGAAAATAGGTCATTGTCAGGGTGTATGGTTCAGGACTTCAGGGTTCATGGGGCTAAAGAACTACTTATAGATGGGTTTGTAACCCTACCTAGCTAAACAAAATACACGTAAAGTAGATATTGAGCCACATGATCCACAAAGCAGTACATGATCAGAAGTGCCGTAGAAAGGCACGCTGGTCAATCCTAGTTACTAGTGGGCGTATTTTTCGGCATGAGGGTTAGTCTGGTAAATTCGCGCGTGAAAGCCTGAACCATGCCACTTCTGGTTTACTTGTTGGTGGTGCCGCTTGTGACGGCGATTCATCTTGAACACATAGACCTTCGCTTCAGCGTTTAGGCGATATGCGCCCGTGTGTTTTTGGGGGAGAATCTTCTCCTTAATTTCAGTATGGATCCCCACCGACTTCCTGCATTTGATCCATCAACCTGACACCCAGCCCTACCCCACAAACTAATAGAAACTCCTGTTGCGGGATCCGCGATCCGGCTGTATTTAAGTTCCATTTATTTCGCTCACATTTCCTTTGCACATTGCTTCGCTGTTTCTATGAATATGCCGGTGACATGGATGGCGTCCGCAACGCCTTGAGAAGCAACCCAATCAACCTGCAGTAATGCTTTCATTCCCTTCATCAAGACTCAGGTATCTGCTTGGCGTTGGCAGGGAGCAAGGTCAGCCAACTGGCAACCTCCAACCACACTTCTCTCAAGCACCCCCCAACATCCTGATTTGTTACGGACCCGTCACCCCCCCCGTCATCTCCATCAACCCAAGCTTCACCACGTGCCCAAGCCCGAGAATGCAAGGAACGGCACAATCCTGCAAAGCTATCTTCTGTTGATGAGCTGCTGATGAAGTTCCAGGGGCGAGAGGGCGTGCTGTACAAGAGTGTCTGGCACAGAGAACTGGAATGGATCCGATGTTGGGGTGAATGATTGGGGCAGATTACATAGGCACCGTGATAAAGTTCGCTCACGCTTGTAATTGTACATTGCCAGGGCCTCCATTCAGCTCGTAGTGCGGCTTGTTTCCGGACAGCCCGAACGCTATACTGCAGCTTACTTTTCCATGCCTATGCCTACTGGTGGAAAGTCGGGAAGAAGGGAATACGGTATAATCCCTATATTATGCCTTTATAAAATACTCGCTGATTCCCTACTAACTCCCAGGAAGTATCTTTAAGGGCCCCTAAACCCTAAACACCATCCCAGGTATCTGCGAAAAGTACGGAGAGGCTCCCAACGCCGAAATCCTGAAGAAGTACGCAGGCGAGGTAACTCTGCGAATGGTTGCTTGGAGGTTTAGAGTTGAAGGTTTGGAGGTTAGGGCTTAATTAGGTTTTAGGGTTTTAGGTTTTAGGGGTTCGAGGGAAGTATAACCCACTCAAAATTGGCACTTATCCCCCAGCTATAGCAGAGGTACAACGAGAGATTTAGAGGGCCTAGAATTGGGATATAAGTGCGATTCTACTAGGTCACCATCAGCCACGAGGGCTGAGGTCTGGAAGCCTTCATAGGATTGAGGTTTTTTGGCTGGTGTCCTGAGATTTTAAGCGAATTTTGTTTGCTGCTGTTGGCCTCATACAATCCCTAAGGGTCCAAGTACCAAATAATCATATACTTACCCAAAACCTGTACTATAATTACTATTACCCAAAACCCAAGTACCCCAGTATTAGGTAGTTGGACCCTCTGGGACTTGTTATTCTGGGCCTGAGGCTTCAAGTTCTTGACATTCAGCACGGGCAAAAACATCAAGATGCTGGTGCCCTGTAATCCCCTCCCCCTACTAAACCCCCTTCACCGCCCACTATCTTTGATGTTCCTCCCTGTATAAAATGGTATTGGGGTATTTATGGCAGGTTCACAGATTGTGGGAGGGTCTCAATCAGCTGGAAATTACTTAGGCCGGCTTGGCGACCGTAGACATCAAAGACAGAACGGGCTGTCCAGTTGACATATGATGCTGGAGGCTCTAGGGGTTTTGAATGTATGGGAGTTTGCCCAAATTAGGATACACCAAAATACGTCAATCCTTATTACAAGGACCTCCAATATGGTACCCCTTATTTTGGGAAACCCCATGAACCCTAAACCCCCATATAGTATAGGTAGGAACGAGGTTTGAGGCTTGTTCTAAGAGTCCGCGTGAGGCAAGGACCACTGGGCAGATCCGAAAGCCAAAAAGAGATCCTGCATGGCCATTTAGGGTTCAGCGCTTAGGGTTTAGGGTTCAGGGCTTAGGTTTTAGGGTTTAAAGGTTTAGGGTTTAGGGGTTTCGGGTTTAAGGGTTCAGGGTTATGGTCAGGTTTTATGAACACCTGCCAATGTTCAGAACAGATCAGAACAATAGCCATCCTTCGAGTGGTTTGTAGGGACTCAGCCAGCACCATCCACACATTTTGTTTGAAGTTCGAAATTTAGACTGCTCAAGGTATGGACTGGAGCTCAATGATGCTTCATGATGTGAAGTAGCCAGCCGACAATGTCATATCTCCCCCCACGGCCATGGCTCAACCGAGCCATTTAATCAGCATGGTATCCATACCAACTGGCGAGGAAGATAGGAGTGTTCGTAAGATCTAGTGTTTGCAGGGGGGCTTCCGTGGTAACTTCCGCACCGTAGACCGACAGGAGGAAGTTATGTGCTGACAATCGGCACGTAACAACATCAATGTCACAATGGACCCGCCTACGACAAGTTGCACCCTGCAGAGCGTTTTCACAGTATGTGTGCGTGATGTCCCCGAGCATTGCAATCAGCGTGCGATCAACATCCGAGCCAACAAATGTGTCACAAGCATGATGATGCTGATGCTAAGCTCTATGGCTACTACTTTGACGGTCTTCGATCAGAGTTGCTTCTTGTGCTCCACGAGCTTTAACGCAAACTCCTGAAAGGACCGGAGGAGGAACCGCAGAAGAAAGAGGACCCGCGGTGACCAGGGTTCTAAGCTTGAGCATTTTAAGTCTGGGTTCAGTTTACAGGATTAGAAGGCATGTTCCCGGATGCTCCTGGCTTAATCAAAGATGGGTACCTAAGACCTGTGTCTCTAAACAGCACCCCGTAACCCCAACTATGGCCTGATTTCTTCTAGTTGTGCGATAAATGAGACCAGGTTTTGCTAGCTGCATATAATTCCTCTGGCACCAGATGAGCCTGGCTTCGGACGGCTAATGTACCAGGAAGCCTCGTGCTGTAGGTATGCTGCTTTGGCTTCATCCCGTTCTTGGGAAGCTGCTATATCGTGCCGAAAGTCAGAAGCTAGCGTAGGGCTTGTGTTCTCGGCTGAGGTTGGTCATTTTCTCGGGGATTTGATCTGCATGGTTAGCGTGCAGTACACTCAATTTCGAACTAGGCAGCTGGACACGGAGCCATTACCCTACTCCCTCATCGGAAATACGAGTTACCTTATGCAATGCGTGAGTCTTTCTTGACTATGGTTACATTATGCAATACATCATCTTGTCGAATTATCACATATGCTGTTTCTTTATTGCTTTGGGTGGATGGCCTGCGGCAACTCCAGACCATGAAAAGACAACTTCTCAAACTCCCGGCAAGATAGCCGTGAACGGTCCTTAAGTCAAGCTACCGGAATAGAGAGGCATTAATCCTACAGCTGCCAACCCTGCGAGACACTGAAGCCCAACTCCAAACTGCAGGACAGGCTGTTTAGGCGAAAGGTCGGTAAAGGGTGTGACACACGCAAGGAACAAGGAACACTTGAGGCCTTTGCTTATCCTGTATCCTTGATCTGTGGTCCTCGACCTGTTTTCTAAGCACCACCGCGCAAAAAAACTTCCCCCCCAAACCCTATCTCGCAAACCCCTATTTCTGAACTAGCCTAAGATCCTGCTCCCTAAGCCCTAAACCCTATCATGTGGGCCAACTCTGAACCCTCAACCCTATTATGTAGACCAAATCGAGCAACAAATCCTGAACCCAACCCTGAACCCTATTATGTAGGCCGACTCCTACGCGCTAAGCCCCATCATGTAGGCAAACTCAGCATCCTGCACATCAATTCTAAGATCCTGAGCCCTATCATATGAGCTATAGTTTAAACTCCTTAAAGGTGGGTTATATGGGGGGTTATACAGGGGACTACTATAGGGGTGATTAAGGGGGATACTCGGAGTTTAGACTATAGCTCATATAGCCAAGTCCTAGCATTTAGGGTTTAGGGTTTAAGGGTTTAGTGTTTAGGGTTTTCGGGTTTAGGGTTTACTGTTTTGGGTTGTGACCTAGCTCCCCATCATGTAGACAAATTCCTAAACCCTAACACCCTCTCATCCCCATCATGAACCAAGTGCTGGGTCTAACTTTCCAACATGAGGACTAAGTCCTGAACTGTAAGCTCTATCATGCAAGCCAAGTTCAAAAACCCCAAGCTGTCTGGCATAGACCTTATACTCCCTTTTCGGGTGACTCTTGTGATACGGCTCCTATATATTGGGTACCCAGAAAGGTGCCATGAAATTGACAGCATACAATGTAAACCTAGACTTCACAGTAAACACTAAGTTCTACACACTTACACTCTAAACTCTATCATGTAGTCCCATTCCTAAACTCTACTCTTGATACGAAAAACCCTGCATGACCTAGATAGGCCGTCAGGGGGTCATGCAGGATTTTTCGTATCAACCCTATAAATCCCTGTACAACTCCAGTTTCCCTTAGCTTTCCAATTTCTTGTCCATAATCCCAAAACCTAAACCCATGTCCTTTATTGGGCTACTTCCCTGATGTAAGCTCATTCCTAAGCTCCATCAGGTAGACCCATTCGTAATCATGTAAACCCATTCCTGAGCCCTGTACCTAAACCCTAAACCCTAAACCCAAGGCCCCTATAGGTCTATTGCACTTAGTTTAGTCATCCTTAAGGCCCATGCCCCTTTGCCCTAAACCCTGAGGCCTATAGTCTCCCTTAAGTAGATAGGATAGTGGGTTTATGGGGATCTTAGTATAATATACTCAAAGCCATGTTCTATCTACTTAAGGGGGACTATAAACCCTGAAGCCTAAACTCCTAAGCCCTAACCCCTAAACCCTAAACCCTTAAACCCTGAGACCCTAACCCTTAAATCCTAAACCCTAAAACCCAAAGCCCGAGCCTTAAATACCATATTATATAATAATAAGATCCCCATATACCCAATATTCTATCTACTTAGGGGGGACTATAGGATATAGCTCATATTATAAACCCTAGCCCTGAACCCCAAAGCCCTAGGATGGAGCTGGCTGGGGTCTTTTCGGGGGCCTCGGCGCACTCACATCGACCTCAGCATTGCCACTTCTTGGCTTTGGCAAGGGGCACAGGACCTTGAAAGAGGCTACCAGGACCCTCCTTGTACCCTTAGTTGGGGATATATGGTTCCTAATAGTAGGTACTTAGGCCCCAATAGAGGGTAGGAGGAGGGTCCAGGTATATAGGGTGTATAGGTTTGGGGTTTAGGCTTTATAGAATTTGGTGTATGGCTCAGGGTTTCCAAAATCGGGGATTTTCTGTCTGCGAGTCCCTATCAGAACGGTTACATCGTATCAGTGCCAATAGGAGACCAACCCTTTATGGAAGCCCCTTTCGAGGTTAGGGTTGGGGGATGTAGGATTTGGGGTGCACAAGGTTTAGCAAAAGGTGTTCAGGAAGTAGGGTAGCACAGCTTAGAGTTTCGGAATTGGGTTACAAGATAAATTGCAACAACTCTGACTGGAGGGGCCTTAGGAACCCCAATGTGGGGCTGTAGGGGGAATATAGAGGTTTGTTGGGGACTCTTTCGGCTTTATCTAGAAAGACTTCCACACCTGTTTCTCTAAAGCATGCCTTTGCATCTGCAATGCATGAGCCTTAACTAGAGAAATCTTGCCACTTGGCCATATACTCCAAGCTATTCCACAACCCGTGAATTTCCCTCGCCCTCTTGTAGATGCCGTTTGTTCCGTTGTATGGCATAGTGGAGCGTTTTCAGGAGAATTGGATACTAGGGGAGTGAATACAACCTACCAAAGTGTGCAGAATACAACTTTACCTATACATATATATATATGTATATAATATAGTAGATTCCATTTCATTTTCTACGTGACATTTTCCATGTGATTCTACTATCCCTATAAAATCCATAAATATATATACATATATATATATATATACGTAAATATGTATCCACGGCTTATGAACGCCTCGCCTTGATTATCAGACGTGCGTTTTGTTACATCCCAGCCAGCCCAATCAGCCACCCAGCTAAACCTTAGGCAATCCCTCCGCGGCGCTGCAGCAGCTTGGCCAGCGCTGTTTCCCAGAAAGCTTAATTAAGGAATATCCCTTAAATTACACTAGGACCCTTACTATCATTTAGGGTATATTTAGGGTACTGCATGGTACTGCCCCCACTCCTTAACAGTTGGATAATATGTATAATATTCGTATATATAGCCCTTCATATGACTCCTATTATAGACTGTTAATGGGTGGGGGCAGGACCCCAGGTATATTCCTTAATTATGCTATTTTGAGCTCCCTGGCTTTTTCTGAAAGGGTCCACACACGCTATAGGGCGGGATCCTGAGGATCCCTGCATTCCTTATGGATACCTGGGCGCCCACTGCATGTAATGTACTACAATATACCATAGTATTGGGATAATATTGGGTTTGGGATCTTATTGGGGCTGTACTATATTATAATATGCTAGTATATTGGGGTTTTATATAGGCGGGGGAATATAGGGGATAATGGAAAAGAAAATGGAAACTACTATATTGCATGATCGCGGTCTATTCCCAGGGGGGGCGATGATTGACACCTTTTTCGACCTACATATGCATACAATTTATGGTGCTTTGAGACTTGGGGGACTTAGTAAGTATGCTTATATATCCTAATAAGTTAAGCCGTGCAATGACACCACTTATTCCACATATCAACCTACTTACTAAGTTCCCCCCAAAAGATGACCCCTAGCGTGGATGCAAAGGACTTCCTTCGGTGTATATCTTTCTGAGTTGACGGAATGTATGAAAATGGCTGCCGATTCGCGGCTACCCCGTGTAACTTTGGACACTTAAACATCTACCCATGCAAAAATGGCGGCTCCACAGCGTACCTTGCCGTAGAATTCAACATACCAAATAGCCATTTGGTACAAGGCCTTCTTCTGTAGGTATATAGGTTCTTCTGGTAGGGCTAGGGGCTAAGGAGTAGGGTTGAGTGTAGGCTGCCGCCTGAGGGTATATTTCAGTGCCCAGACCCCTGGGACGATCTGAAAATTAGATCCCCTATATAGACCCATTATAACCCTATATAGTCCTTATATGATTTCTCATATGGTTCTAGGGGATCTAATTTTTAGATCCCTTTGGGGGTCTAGGTTGACATAGGGTTTGGGCTGTGGAAGGGAAGCATAAGTGTTGTTTGGCTGCAGCTGTCAACTCCGTTTTCCTCGGACGCATGACTCTAATGTAGACCCCTGATTAATAAACCCCCTTTGCTTGGGATTATAATGGGGATCCTAATATTAAGGCCCTCAAAAGGAGGGGGTTTATTAATCAGGGGTCTACATTAGAGCCTTCACTTGATGATCTGGGAGGTTCTCAAACTAGACTTTTCGGGGCGTGAAGAACTTAAAGACAGGTCGCCACAACAGCGGTGCATCCTCGCCCCTCCAGATGCAGTAGATGTGAAACCCCTCTCTGAAAACAGGCCGTTTGTTTGTCAGGTTGTCCGTTGATCCTTAAACCCCAAAACCACCATTCCTGGACCATAAACTGTGTAGCAGAAGCAAAGCTTGGCTTCGTCCCAGGAAGGCTTACAAGGTCTGCGGGAAAAGGTTGAGCGCTCCTTTGACGAGGCGCCTTATGCTTATCTGCAGTGACTCAGTGTGGTGCTGAGGAACTTGAGCTAACCTACCCATAAGGAAAGCCAACCATGTTTTACATGCTACATACCCAAAGTATGGTAGCTCAGCGTAGGCCCCTTTACAATGACACAGTGACTCTTTGCTGTCGCCATTGCCTTTGGATGTTAAACGGGATGAAAAGAAGAAGTAGGGGGTCTACTCCAGCATGCCACGATTCTGAACGTTTACCTGTAAGGTTGCAACACAACATCCGGGGCTCCATGTCGCCCCAGCAAATTTCCGTCACCTCGCCCGACCTCGCCCAAATCCTGGCCTGTGTAAAACGATTTCCCAAAGGCTTTATCACTTACTGATGCTGCTGCGTCTGCTTTTTTCTGCAGGGGTCTTCGCAGAATTTGAGGTTCCTATATTCACAGAAGGCATTGCAGACGTCATTGGCTCCAATGAAGCCGAGGGTTCAGGGCAAACACACATGTTTGGAGACAAGGCGGCGGAAATTCACTTGAAAGTTGCAAATTTGCACTATCTAGACCTCATCTGGTAGGTCTTGTTTGGCTGACCGAAGCCTACGCAATTTGATATAACGCCTACCCTAAGCCTTAAGTCCAAAACCCTAGGCCCTGAGCTCCGATCATGGAACTCCATGCGCTGAGTCCTTCAACACTTTCCCGCAAACTGCATTCTCAGAGGCGCTCGCCGACCGCGGAGAAGAGTCCCGCGACAGAAATTGCTGAGCTATTCCCCAGTGATCCGAGTAGCTCAATGCAAGCAACATTTGCAGACTTTACAGCCCAATGCATGTATTTGTATATTTGGATCCCTACGGATTTGCTATGGTTGGCAGTACGCCCTTAGTGTGTTTGGCGGGATCCTGTGGGGTCACTCAAGTGACCTGAGGCTTAGTTCGGGGCCGGTCTTTGGCGCTTAGCCTAGCATTTCGACCTTTGTGATGTTCGTGCCTGTGGACCTAGCGGTTCCATGTTTTGTAAGGTCAATAGACTAAGGTACACAAAGGGTTAGTGACGTACACACCTGGGGTTTTGGTTTGGATTCGGGTCGCAGTGTCGAGATCTAGGGTGGAAGGCTCTTGGGTGCTCATGGTTTAGGAGCGTTACAGGCCTAAACCCTGACAAAGGTTTGCCCCAAAAACTGCCCTAAAAATGAACGACGGCTCCTGCAAATGAAAACCCTCCTGGAGCTTTGGGGGGCGGGGGGTGGAAGGTATTGCAACATAAGTACAAGGCGTTTATTTTAGATGATGTAGACTTGTGATTACAATCTAACGGAATTTCCATTTAATTAGGTTTGATTACTAGTAATCTAAGCAATATGAATACAACATCAGACAACGAATTAGTTGGAACCCTTTTAACCAGGAAATAGAAGATATTCCTAATTCCACTTTGATTTCCCTTGGACTCCTTGAGAATTACCAAGCTTCGAAATGGAGGCATGAGGGAAGGTAGGGTTGGTGTAGGGTTCAGGGCTTGGGTTTAGGGTTATAGGGTTTGGGCTTTGGGTTTAGGGTTAGGGTTCAGTGTTCGGTTTTTAATTTCATGAAGAAGAACCACCTAAAAGAATAGAAACATAGGAAATTTTCCTGATCCGATTCCAGGAAGATTCCGGTTTCTATAGAGTCCTGTATGAGCATTATCAAGACAACAAGAAGACAAGAAATCAAGGAGATCCCTAATCCCTCGGGAGTCTTCATCAGAACCCCACTTAACTTAAGTTCCTTAAATCCCTATATTCCCGCGGTTTCCATTTCATTTTCCATTTTCTTTTCCATTTGATTCTCCATTATAGGGGGATAATCCCTTAATTTAGCCCCTCATGACCGCAGAGCCCCCACCCCACTTTCATCATGACGAGGATCCGTTTGCAACGCCATCTTGGCCCTTTCTTGAATAGAGTACAGGTTCAAGTCACGGTAGAGAGGGCCCCCAGTAAAGCCTCCAGAAATCTTCACAAACCTCTATGAAATCTTGATATTCTCTTTAAGTCCCTGAACTCTAGAAATCTCTGTATAATCTTAATTCCCTCCCCGAAGACTTCCGATTATAGGCTTTCTTTCGAGAATTCTTTGCATCAGTCGTCATCGATTGAGTCACTGATTATCTCCGACCTCACCATGCCACAGAGGGGGGAGTGGGGTGAGGGCCTGCCAGCACGCAGCGACGTACATGCATGTACACGTGTATATGTATATATATATATATGTATGTATGTGTGCGTATCTGTATAACCATATAAGTTTTAGGGATTGGGCTAGGGATTGGTGCTGTAATGGAGAACCGAATGGACAAGAAATGGAAAAATGGCAACTAGGGCACAAAATGCGTACAGTCCGACTCAAGTGTATCACCCATTTCTTTTGTTTTGATGGGCGGGGGACCGACTTTTGAGTTAAAAAGCTCCGGAAAGGCAAGTGTACGAGCAGACGAAAGGAATTACATTACTGGGTGGATCGGGAGAGGTTCGCACGGCACCCGAAGCTCAAGTTCAGATCTCCTGACACGACCCCCGAAGTTGCTGAAACTGGGTTGCTGTTAAGGAACTTTAATTACGTTACCATCGCCAGCAAATATACAACACTTATCATGGTTCCCCTAATAGAGTAACTTAAGTTACGTTCATTAGCAGCAACCCAGGAAAGTTGGCCTTTAGGTTTGTGCCTGGACCCTTCCATGTGGTTCTGTTCGGGCTTGGTGTGGTTTTGGTTAGGAACCCCAACAAGGTATTACATTACATCGCCTAGGTAAGTCCTTGAACTCCTCAGTCTGAAGCCTGACATGCACTGCCAAGCAGCTGCTACCCTGGAGTTGTCTGGGCTAATGTTGGACCCGATTTAATGGAGGGGTTTGGATTAATGAAAAGTTTCGGGGAAATTATTCAGAATCAGTTATTGTTTGAGGGGTTCGGAATAATGAAAAGTTTTGGGGACCGAAATTAAAAAATAGCTGATTCTGAATCCTAATTTTGGTT
>CAJNIZ010016102.1:4251-25497 GCA_905231905.1 Symbiodinium pilosum
TTAGGGTTTATGTTAGGAGGACCCCCCACCCTGCAATAGAAGTATCATAGGAATGTAATAGAACCCGTATATAATCTTTATTATCCCTATAGCCACTATTACAGGGTGGGGGCTCCACCCTAGGCTTATGGTTTAAGGCCTAGGGTCTGGGATTCAGGGACAAGGGCCTAGGATATTCAGGGTCAGGGCTCAGCATCCCTGGAGCCCGATGAACAGAAACGTCTGAAATTTGGCGTTCAGCCCAGAACGGTGAGTTTTTTGGAAGGCATCCATTTCCCTCAGACGCACGATATGACGGCGCTCGCTTTGCAGTTCTACTCCCTTACAATCCCTGGTTGGGTGCCCATATGCCGCCGCAGAAAGTCAAGTCCGAGTAGAAGGGCAGGCCCATAACTTTGAAAATGCAGTACGCGCGCTTGCGCAGAACACTATTCCAATTTGACATGTTGATCCCCAGGGCCCGAGCAAGTCGAAAGCAGCCAGTCTGCCGTTTGCCCAAAGGACCTGGGCTTTTGGAGCTTGGGATTCACTTGGGTTGCTGCTGAGTACCTTAATCTACAACCATAAGCCAACTCTTTATTTACTATATACCCTCATTATGGAAATCGAATCTAAGTTCCGTAACAGCAACCCATTCAGGGGGTGGGGAGGGTGGGTCCGTGAAACCTGGAGCCTGCATGGGGAATTCCTTTGCATGATGGCTTCCCCTGCTATCCTAATGAAAGTCAATTCAGGGGGTACCTAGAAAAAGTACAGGGGGTAGCAAGGGAATCCGAATCATGGAATCACAAAAAACTGAAGAACACCGGAAGGAAGAGTCATTTGCGTGAACAAGGGCTCGAAGGTTGATCACGCAGCGTCTTGAATATCCCGAGCATATCAAAACCCGCCTAAGGCCCTAGACTCTAAGCCCACGCCTCTACAACCTACACCCTGAACCCTAAGCCGCTCCCAATGCCTAAACCCAAAAGCCCCAACTTCAAACACCCACAAACTCTGCACTTAGGATTTGGGGATCCTGCTCGCTAGTGGGGCAGACTCAAAAAATCCAGAAGAGCTATAATTCGAACCGTCTAACTACAACGCTAAGGGGGGGGAGCCTTTCAATATTAGGGGGAAAGGATTACAACACAACACCGACAGCCTTGCTCTTCCGTACTAGCTTCGCGTCAAAATGCTCCATAACCAGCATGGTTGGTAGCCCTGACGGTTTCTTGGTGTTCGGCGCCATTTGGCAGGCAATGATGATGGACGTCGACGTGCCGGCGACCATCACCCCAGTGGGCATAAGCAGGTGAGTCAACATCCAAGTGAACACAAAGCGTGACGCCCAACGCCTTTGTCAGCGCTGTAAATGTGGACTCCTCCGCATTTTCTGGTCATGCTAGTGCCACTAGGGATTATGTTGGGTACCTTAGGAAGGCTATATTCCCCTCCCCCTAAGATCAAGCCCCAGCCGACTAATATCAAATATTCCTATTGTGGTATAATTACAACATTACATAATACAGGGAACATGTAATGTTCGGTGGCAGGGGATTTTGCTAATTGGGGGATGGGGGTAGTTACCCAAAGGAGCCATGGCGACACCTGAGGACCGTTGGTTGGGCAAACAGCCCGAAACCGCAAACCTCCAAAATCGTGAGCCTCACGGTTTAGGGTTTAGGGTTTAGGGTTTAAGGGTTTAGGGTTTAGGGTTTAAGGGTTTAGGGTTTAGGGTTTACGTAGGGCTGAATCCCAACACCGCCCTAAGCCCCCAAGCCCCCACACCCCAAGACTTCAACCCTTGACAAAAGCCCTTGTGTCAACTTTTCCCCTTCCAAAGTTGAGGTGTCGTCAAAGGTCCCCATGACGGGTCTGGGAGCTTCTCACAACAAGGGCCATTACAAACCATAGTGATATTTACGGATTTGGCACTAGGGATTATAGGGGGATTGCTTTAAGAAAGTCCGATATACGGACACGAGCGCCAGACCCACAGCCGGCCGGACGCCTTCCCAGCTCTGGGGAGGTTTGGCTGTGAAGAGTTTTTCTCGGAAGGTACAGTCCCCCTTAAGTAGATAGAATATAGGGTACATGGGGATCGTAGTAGAGTATATCCAAAGCCATATTCTATCTACTTAAGGGGGACTGTAAGTTGTGGTGCTTACGCTTCAGGGTTTAGGGCTTGGGCTTTGAGGGATAAGCTGAACCTCACGGATTTCTTCGTTGTATCACCATAAGGCGGGTTTCCTAAAATTTGGAGTGCGATTGAAGCCTCAGAGGCCTGGGCTTAGGGCTGTTTAAGGGTTTAGGGTTTAGGGTACCCTGTTGAAGGATGATTGGTTAAAGAGTCCCTGCTGCACAGCTGCCTTACTTTGGGGCTACCTCACTAACATGTGAGTGTCTCGAAATGTGGGTCCCCAATCTACCCCCAAGATTACTAAACTCCAGAGACACACAAAATGTCAAGAAGTCCCATTAGGGTGGTTGTCAAATTATGGTCCCTTTTTGGTTAAGTATTAGGTGCCGTAGTATAATAAGGATCCAAAAAGGGACCATGATTTAGACAACCACCCATATAACTCATAATAGTAGTTTCCATTTTCAAAAAGCCCATGTAACCCCTATATAGCCCTACTACTGATTACCCCAATGGGTAAAAGGAATGGCATTAGCTTTGGCATCTCAAGGTCAGCGCCTTAAGTTCTACCTGGGGTCATTCCCCCTTACAGTAACTGGGTTATAGGAGTTATAAGAACCCCATTAATAAGGCCCCTTTAAGGACAGCTACTGGGAGGGGGAATGACCCAAGTTCTACCACATTATCAACACAAGCCTTGCATGAGTTGGGAAAGGCTACAAAACCCCCGAAAGTGATGGACCCAACACATGTAGAGCAAGTGTCTATGGGTTAGCGGTTAGCAGGAATAAGCCCTTAGTTAGTCTTCGTAGGTATAACGTCTGAAGCTGGATGTAAGTTGCCCCTAATCCTTAAAGCTCCCTAACCGTAAAGCTCCTTAGCCCTGAAGCCCCTAAACCCTCCATGTACTCAAGCCAATAAGCCCTAAATTACCCTAAAGCCCCTACACCCTAAAGCCCTTAAACCCTAAAGCCCTGAAACCCCAAACCCCGTGCAGGCTGTAGACTTCCCCTTAGCCAGCCTCCAGTGACAAGCTCTCGACTGAGGGCGCCTTAGAGGGTCTCAAGTCTCCGGTCTTCGGGACTTCTGCAGGGCTTCTAACAGCCCGCTGAGCTCATGAGGTATAAGCTGAATATGCCCTGGAACTCTCTCAAAGATGATGCTCAGCAACTTGTTGGGGGTTGAAAGAAACAAAAATTCGCCCAGGCAAGCAGCCTCAAAGCATTTGTAATTTGTAACCTCATTCTCTCCCCCAAGACCCTCTCAAGCCACCATTCAAGGCGACCGCCTCACCCCCTTTCGCATGATGAGCGGCTTCTCAAGCATGGCAACAACAGAAGCATTCCGTGGCGTCCATGGTGTGAGAAGTGCCCGCAAAGTTTTCTGGGGTGTTCGCACCCTCTCCCCCTCAATGTTCTGATTGCCCCAAGTGCCCCAAATACAGCGACATCTTTGCAGTCGTCATACTTACCCATCTTCGTCGTATTACTCAGGTGTTCCTTCCAAAAAGCCTGAACCCCCAGGCGTCTTGGGCCCTGAATGCCCCCATGCCCAACTCGAGCATAAGGCTCTGACTGCTGCGGATGCGGCGCACGAATCGGCCTGCTCTCAAACTTAGGGAGTGGGGGTTTGGGCTACACTGTAGGGGATAATGGAAAAGAAAATGGAATCTGCTATAGTATATTGGGACTATATTTTATAAGGATTCTACAGGGCTAGTGGAAAAGAACATGGAAACTACTGCATGGGGTTTAAGAGGAAGGGTGTTTTTGGGGCAGCTTCTCCTTAGCCTGTCGAGCCAAGAATTTGGAATCATTTTGCCCCACAGAATTTTGTGGCTGCGATTAAGTCGCTGTGTGCTAAGCATGATTTAGTTTTCAGGGCCGAAGGCCTAGGGGGCTTAGTGATTAGGGCCTAGGATTTCAGGTTTAGCAGTTTAGCGCCTATGCCCTAAACCCTACAGAATTCATCTGCAACCTCCCAGCCTGCGAGGCTTCTTTGGCCATGTTGGCGAAGACGTCGAAGATTGGGTAGATGGTTGCAGAGACACCTTGAGACGCGATCCAAGGAAGATAACAATAGAAATAATATAGGGGTTATATAGGTACTATATATATATATTGAGGTTATACATTGATATAAGGATAATGCAAAAGAAAATGGAAACTACTACAATGTTTTATAGAAAGGGGGGAGCGCGATCAAAGCACATTTTGGATTTCTTTGGGACTGCGGGGAGAGTCTACGGGTTTCAGGCGTTGGTGCATAGAGGCTTCGAGAGTTTGGACCTTAGGGGGGGGTACAGGTGTGAAAAGACAACACATGCACCACAAGATATGGATACTTCTTCTTCAGATTTCTGTGAGCATACAATCACAATTTAATTCCTGGGCATGTATCTCAAAACAAACCAGCTTCCCGTTTGGAAAAAACAGGCTCCCTCCAGATAAGCCCTAAACCCCAATCGCTGCTCAATGGTTCAATCCTTCTGGCAGCAAAGACCCCAAGGACACATAAGGGGATGTATAGGAGGTTAGGGGGGCCTATTAGGAATAGGAATAGACAGTAACTTTAGTGCAGGACTCACATGTTGAAGAACCCTCCGGAACTCATCTGCTTTCCTCAAAATCTCTGATTGTCCTCACTGTAAAGACCCCCTAGATCCCAAAGGCCCTTATCCACCACCCCTCACCCTAAACCCTGAACCCCAAAATGACATTCCTACCATCCTGACAAGGGCTTCATGATTTGGGAGGGTTTTCACGAGAAGGGGAGCTTCAGGGACCCTACAAATACGGGTGGATTGTAAAGGGATTCTGGGATATCCGCAATTTCCGATCTAGGCGGTGGTCTTGAGAAACCACCATGTTGGAATGTCCACAAAAAGGGGGACCAAATATGGGTTGAGCATTTACCAAACAAAACTCTGATGCGACCCCAGTTTCCATTTTATGTCCCATGTTCCTTTGCGTTTGATTCTACACTTTGGTAGCCCTTAAACCCCAAATCCTACTCCTAGACCCTAACACCTACACCTTGAAATAAATCCTAAATCCTACCCTACCCGAGAAAAAGATGTACATACTCCGCTTTCACGCCCTTCAAAACTGCAAAACTCCAACTCAGAGCCATAGATATAAGGGTTATAAAGGGATCATAGGGTACATATTGGGGTTATATTGGGATAATGGAAAAGAAAATAGAAATTACTATAATGGGGCTACATATTAGGTGGACTCCCCACCCAGTAATAGTGACTGTTATGGATAAGAAGGACTATATTAGGGTCCTCTTATATTCCTATTATACCACTATTACAGGCTGGGGGGTCCTCCTAATAGATACCCTATAACAAGTTTTAGGGCTAAAGGTTCCGGATTATTATGAAACGCCTATAAACCCTAATCCCTAAACCCTAATCCCTACAAAACCCCCATAAGCTCGGCACCTGAGGCCGCTCGATCAGGGGCGAAAGGCACTACCTCGACTTGCCAGCTTTTGGCGAACGGAAAGGTTTAAGGTTCCCCGTAGAGGGATTAGGGTTTAGGTTGGGTACTGGCCCAACCCAGTAACAGTCTATATTAAGGGTCCTATTACGGGCAATATATAACCATATTATAGTTATTATCCAACTGTTACTGAGGGGGCAGTACCCAAGGTTTAGGGTTTGGGGTTTAGGGCTTTGGGGATGTATAGGAATAAAGGGATTATGGAAAAGAAAATGGAAGCTATTGCATGAATTTGGGTTTTATGCTTCAAAGGTTTAAGGGTCACCGGTAAGGGCTTACAGTGCAGGGTATGGCGTCAAAGGTTTAGGTCTCAGGGTTCAAGGTATTGGGGTTAAGGGATTAGTGTTAAGAGTTTAGGGTTTTTAGGTTTGTCCTAAAACCCTAAACCCCTACACCCCTACAACATAAACCCCTAATCCCTAAGCCCTAACCCTAAACCTTTAACCCTCAAATTGGGGTCAAAGGGTTAGGGTTTGGGCCTGAAGCTTTAAGGCTCGGATCAAAGCTTTCAGGATTTAGGCCCTTTAGGGTTTAGGGTTTGGGGGGTTAGGGTTTAGGGTTTGGGTTTTTTTAGGCTTGCCATGTGCTCCCGATAGTCTTGCTGCACATCTGGAAAAGAGATGGTTGGCGCGTTGGCGCAGTCATCAGGCTACTGCCGTAATCTTTGTCTTTTTGAGCTAAGCGAGCTATACCCTTGACGTCTCTAGAGGCTTCTTGGTGGATATAGTCTAAGTGGTGATTGCGAAAAATAAGGGCCTGCCTCGAAACGAGCTCGAACCAATACTTAGCCGGATGCCCCTTTGATTTTGATTTGGAAAAGCGTATCCTATCTTTGTAACCTGGGGAAAATGGGTTTAGGGTTTAGGGTTACGGGATATTAAGGATGCAAGGCTTAGGAACGGCTGAGGGCCTCTCATTAAGCTGTGCCGCGCTGTAGTTACGCAACAACTATACAAGCCTAGATCACTGACGCCCGGAGGCATCTCCAACATGATAGAGGGTAACATGCCGTGCAACACGAGTACTTACCTGAAAAAAATCGCCTGTCCAAACTCTCACCCCAAAACACGAATCAAAAACAACTAAAGCCTCTAAGCCCGAAACGCAGAACCAAGATCCCTGGACCCAAACCCTACAAAACTGTATATCACCCGAGCTTCCATTCCATTTTCCATGTTGTTGTTTTCCTTTCGTTATTTGGGTAACATCCTTTAATTTAGGGCGCGCCCATTTTTGGGTGGCCCTAGATAAAACCCAAACCCTATACCCTAAACCCGAAACTCTAAGCCTAAAGCCCCTACACCCCTCAACCCCTAAATCCCTTCAACCCTAAACCCGTAAACGCCTAAAACCCCTAAACCATACAACCCTAAACTCTAGCCCTCTCGGCTGGTCAAGACGCCGCTACCGGCAGGCGTACACCATCCCAGCCAGCGAGCCTGGAATCACAGGATGTTAGGGTTTCAGGTGAGTAGTGTTTTTTTGGTGGTTGAACCTAGTAAGATAACATTCCTTATATAGAATACTATACCCCAAAGGGAGGATATAATCTTACTCTATATTGGGCACCATGGTATCCCCAAATAAAATACTACTCAGGTGGGTTTGGGTGTGGAGTGCTTAAGTTACGACTACTATGATAAATAATGACAACAGAAAACAATTAACATAACAGCAATAACAAGTATGAAGGGAGCCCGGGAGGGAATAGAAGCACAATTGCGGGAGGGGGATATGCAAGTATGACTATGGGGATCCACCCTCTCCCAACCCCGCCCTGAGCACCAGTAGGTAAATTGTGTGGTACAGCGTTGTACTAGGCTGGCGCCTTAAAAGACAGCTTTGAGAACTCGAACCCTGGAAAAATCACTGATGCCTTAAGGGCGTAAAGGAATGGAGGGCCACAGGGATACGTGGGGGGATACGGTTCTTAGGGGTAAGGGTTGGGGCTCCGGTATAAGTGTTAAGCTTCCTTTAGTACATTCCCCCCCTAAACCCGAAACCCAAAGCCCTAAACCCTCAACCGTAGCCCAATGTTCACCCACCAAATCGTAGGCTTAGGCTCTTCAGTGCCACCATGCCCAGGCTTATACTGATCCACATACATTGCATGCAAACTTTACAGCAGAGACGTGTTGAGCCTTAGAAGGGGCTATATGGGGGATTATATAGGGTTCCGGGTTCAGGGTTATTGTATTGAGTTTTCAGTTCAGGCTTATTATATAGGGTTTGGGGTTTAGGGAGTTCCTGGGTTTGGGAGGATTCACAGCCCCAACTGGTAGGGGCTTAAGGAGTTCATGGATGACAGGTTCAGATGATGCGGGAGGCCGATAGCTTCCAGCTGAGGCCACAAGACATACCAGGTGCCCCAGTAAGTGATCCTTCATAACAAGGGTACACTTTTTCAGGGTACTGCTGGGGTACCTGAACCCTAAACCCTAAGCCTCAGAACCCCAAACCTTAAACTACGGGGGTACCTACCATAGCAGGCCAAAGAGCTGAGTAAAGAGCATGGAGCTAGGTGGTGGTCTAGGGGAGGATAGGGGTTCAGGGCATAATCTTTGAGGGTTGGCATGAACCCTAAACCCTAAACCCGTTGCAGGATAAGGCCTGTTTTATACCAGGAGCCCTGAATCAAGAAACCACTCCAAGTCCGGTACATGAACAAACTGTCTCTGAACCAATGGAACTTAAAAAAAGTGGTCTAGGGTTTAGGGTTTGTTTTCACAAGAAAACTGCGAAGTACAGACTTTCAAGGAACAGCCTTTCATCCTATCCTACACTCTGCACCATGCACCCCGCACTTAGAAGCCTTAGATGCAAAGCTTCTCCTATACCCTGGGGGTCATGCAGCAGACACCACCGGTCTTCAGTGGTATGCAAACCTGCCAAGCTGTGAGGAAAGGGATGGTTCAGGGCTTAGGTTTTCTGCATTGTCTTGCCCCGGAGGGCCTAGGAAGGCGGTGTTGTTCTTGGCTTCTATCTTCAAGTAAATCTACGTCATACTTTCAATGGTGCCCTGAAATGCCAGGGACACTGACATGGAACTCCATGTTGATTACTGTTCGTTTGGGGGCAAGTACATGTCAAGGAAAGGGAAGCTTTCCGAAAAAATTGCTAACCTCCTAAATCCTCAACATCATCAGAAGAGGTCATTATGCCAAATAAGGGTGGTGTTTAGGTAGGGCTTAAGAGAACTCCTTTCAGCATGCCTTAGCTTGCTGATTTGAAGTCAAGGTCCCGCGCTCAGGGTTCAGGATCGATGTCCTAGTCTGCAGAAGCCCTGGGCACGAGTGTAAGGACAAATCCTTCAAAAAGCCTAACCCCAAACTTTAACCCCCGAAACCATTCTTCGTTTACCTGACGCCATACACCTCCCTCCACAGGCTTCTTTTCTGAATTCAGTTGCAAACCATTAAGCCTTTCGAAGTCCAAGCCCCAAACTATAAACCCCTAAATGCGTACAAGCCTGAATCTTGCGTCAATCCCCAAACCAGTAAAGTACCACAAAGGACTGTTGAAGGTATGGTAAGGCCCCATTAACTCCATACTTAGGGGCTATTACCGTAGGGGGGACTGACCCAACCTGAAACCTTAATCTCCAAACCCCTCAGCCACCAAACTCCTCAACCTTGACCCCAAACATCCCCACCAAATCCACCCGAAGCCCCCAAACCCGTAGATCGCACTTACCTCAACCCTGAACCTACGCCTAAAATCAATTCTTAAACCCTGAAACCCCAAACTCTAAGCCGTGGTCTCGACACCCCTAGACCCTCCTCCTCAAACCCTCCTCCCTAAACCCTAAAACCCTATATGAGCTATAGTCTAAACTCCTAGTATGCCCTTTAATACCCCTTATGGTAGTCCCATATATAATCCCCTATATAACCCCCTTTAAGGAGTTAAGACTATAGCTCATATAACCCCATTATAGTAATTTCCATTTTCTTTTCCATTATCCCAATATAACCCCAACATGTACCCTATCATCCCTTTGTAGCCCTTATACACTCCCTATAGGCTCGGTATGATCCCTATAGTTTCCATTTTCATTTCCATTATCCCAATATAACCCCAACATATGAAACCCTAAACCCTGGACCCCGATATATGAAACCCTAAAACTCTGGACCCGGCTTGCCTACTAGCCCATCGCAAGGCATCACAGCCCCAGCGAGCTTCTGCAGCTGCCTTGCTCTACTGTAGGGGAGTTACTACTGGATTTTCATGGTTATATTGTTACTGTATTGTTATATTTTCTTAATTTTTCTTATCAAAGTTTTATTCACATATTGTTATTAAATTGGTATTGTCTATTTGAAGTCATCCTATACCATAATCATACAAGGAATTTAGAACCATAATCTTGGTAATTATTGAGGGTCGTATTGAAACAAGGCTATTGCTAGGTCCCCTGAACGGGATACGCAGGGTTGGGGTTGCGGGTTAAGGTTTTTCGGATTAGCCGATACAGATCCTGTTGGACATATGGGGGGTACAAAAGAATCTAAGTGTTCAGGATCCACGGTCTAGGGTTATAGGGTATATATTGGGGGTATATTGGAATAAGGGAAAAGAAAGTGGAAACTACTATCACGGTGTTATATAGGGTTCAGAGCGCTGGGCTCAAGCTTGAGGATGTTAGGCCTCTAAAGCTGGATGGTCAAATCGAAAATCAAAATTGAAACTGTGATTACATAAGGGTGGGTGAAGGGTCTCACCATGCCACTATGGAAATGGGTCACTTGTTGGGGGGATCTGTATGCTTCGAGGGGTATGGAATAAATTTTACGTTAAGCAATGAATCCTAAACCTTAAACCCCAGAACTCTAAACCCCAAATCAACTAGACCCTCATATTCATGCATGTATGAATGTATGCAGGCATGCATGCATGTATATGTGTGCATATCCATCTGTGTTTCTCTGTAATATAAAATCTATATACATATATACCAACAAGGCCACATCAAGCTTCCACACAAAGTCAGGGTCCCCACTCCATCTCTTGCAGTCGGAAGGACGCCATCTCCTTGCTTGCGAGAGCGCTCGACTGGTAGCTCCAGGACTTTGTGCCCAGGGCTGGGGGCCCAGGGTTCTTCGGACTTGTAACCTCCCTAGACTAACCACATATCACAAAGAAAGCTTCCAAGAAAACACAAAACAAGACATTCTGCAACCTGCAAACTCTCCGAGATCCCTCCCTCCACAACCATCTCCAAAACATTCTAGCCTGAAGAACTTGACAACTCTTTACATGTGGTAAACAACTCTCCCCCAAACATGCCTCGAAGGCTATATCGCCGGCTTGGGGGAGTATGCCAACTTTTTAGGCTCTCCTATATGGGAATTTCCCTAAATAGGGGGACCGAGATACAGACCAAAAAACAAGATCCTTGAAAAGGGTACGGTTGATCTTAGGAAACCCTCACGTCTCTTTGGAACACCTGAAAGCTGAGCTGCACACCTTGGAAGGCCCCACGTCCGGAAGCGACCGCAGCGTCAGCTGGCCCTCAACCTCACGGAGTATCCTACACCCTAAACATCCAACCCTAAACCGCAGGGCTTTAGGGTTCCAGCGGTTTTGGGAGGGGATTGAGGGCTTGAGGCTAATGAGTGTGTCAGCATTCTGGCCTCATTTTTCAAACTCTATGACACCAAGTTCGCATACACCCAATCATTGAATCATACAATTCCCTGGGAGGAAATAGAGGGACTAGGACCAAGCCTGAAACCCCTAAACCCTAAACTACCCTAAACCCTGAACTTCAAGCCCTAGCCCTAAACCCTAAACTTCAAACCCTAAACCCTAACCTCTAAACCCGAAACCCCGAAGACAGAAAGAAAGGTTTTTCGGTTCCTAGGCGAGCCATGGCCTACTGGTTTTCAGGGTCCGGTTTAGCGGATTTCGGGGTTTCCCAGAATTAGGGGTACCTTGTTGAGGTCCCATAATAGGGGGTATCCCAGAATTAGGGGCGGTTTAGGGTTTAGAGTTTGGGGGGTCCCCGTAATAAGGATTGTGAAAATTGAGGTAGAAGAGGGGACCCTGATTTTGGGAAACTGTTATTAATTTGGGGCTGAAGGGCTTGGGGAGTTCTATAAGCTTCGGCTGTTCTTCAGGTCTCCTTGGCACGTACGCTTCAGAAGGAGATGTGGTAAATGTTTCTCTAGTTTTACTCAACAATAAATGGCTGCGTAGCTAAAATCCAAATCTTAAACTGACCCTGAGCCCCCAACCCTAAACCCTATCACTGCCGCGTACAACCCTAACTAAAACCCTATACAATGCCACTACAAATTGTCAGCCTTGCAACCCCTGTGAGTGGTGCTGCTTTGGTGCATGAAACAAGCAAGCTTGTTTCCTGTACAAACTAGTACATGTCCCTATACGTCTTGGCTACAGGAAACGTGTCTTTTTATTAGGGTAAGGTGCTCACTTAACCCATATGAGCGCAGGACCCAGCCGCAATTTATATTCCTCGTGCTTTACAGCTGATTCTATATGAAGAGGGACCCAGGCTAAACCCCTAAACCCCAAACTCTTGAAACAATTCGTACATCCCAGGCGCTACGAAGCGTAATCCTTGAACCCTAAACACGAATCCCTAAACCCTGATACCTAAACGATCATGCCCAATCCCTAAGCCATTGAACCCTAATCCCTAGACCCGATCCTTAGCCTTAAATCCTGGACCCGAATGCCAGGGCAAAGTGCCGCCCGAAGAAGGTAGCAGGGCTCCTGCGCCTTCCAGCTTGGTTAGGCGTGGGGGGCTTCAGGGATTAAGGTCAAGGATTCGGTGTTAAGAGTGTGGGCAATGGGGTTTGGGGGTTTAGTCGTTCGTCTATCCGCCTGTCCTGTCTTACCTAGTGCTCGCAGGGATCCATGCTTAGTTTCCTCTACTATGAGAGGGTGTGGCAATGCCCAAGTTTTCAGATTCGTGCTTGGGGACACGGAGTTATGCTTCAAAACTTTGCGTGAAGCTTCTGAAAGATAGCTCGAAGACCTCAAGCTCCTATGTCACCCCAGGGTACTTGCCACAAGCATTGGTAGCTAAATTCACTCCTCATCGAGAGCTTCAGGAAACAATCCATGAAAGGACGACCAGGGTCCCTGCATGATCCCCACAGGCGACCCCATTCTGTCCAAATAAGCATCAAGAAGCCCAAAGCTTAGACCTGAAACCCTGCATCTTAAACTGTGAGCCGTAGACAACATAATGGATTTAGGGTTCAGGGTTTAGGGATTGCGCCATTCGCATTTTCCAAAGGGGTACTTATGTCTTGTACAATTTAGGGACATTTAGGGTTTAGGATGCTCCGTACTTTGAATAGGGATACAGTACTAGCGCCCGCAATACAAAGTAAGATTCTGTAATAGCACGTCACAAGAAGAGCATGAATGATAGAAGAGCCAATGGACAACCCTAAACCCTAAACTCTAGACTATAAACCCCAAAATCTAAACCCCAAACCCTGAATCACAAAGACTGAGTCCCATCCCGAACCCCAGACCCAGCAAGTCCCCCTGGCATGAGGGAGACCCAGGCCTCGAGGGGCGGGCAAAGAGTGGCCGAGGCCACAGATGGCCTTAACCAGCGCTGTCTGAGTCACTGGGGGTTGACGTCTAGGGTTTTGGCTTGAGAGTTTATGGTCTAGGGTTTAGGGTTTGGGGTTGAGGGTTTAGGACTTGGCGTTGAGGGTTTAGCGTTTAGGGTTTGAGGTTCAGGGACTCGGGCTTAGGGTGTCGAGATAAGGGCTTGGAGGTTTAGAGAATAGGCATTAGCCAGGGACGAGAGCATAGGGCTTAGGTCACCAGTTTCCGCGTCATCTTCCCTCTTCTTTTACATTTGCTTCTCCATCATTGGGGTAGGCTCCCCAATATAATCCTCACATTATTCGTTTGCATTTCATGTTCAGTTTGATTCTCCACTATTCCCATATACCCCTGCGTATCGCCTTTGCAGGGGTCTAAGGTTTCCATTTCATGTTCAATATGACTATCCATTTGATTCTGCACTATCTTCTACCCTAATTAGCTGTTCAAATCCCTTTACTTACGGGTGGTTAGTAAGGAATGCGGGAATAACATCCCCATATAATATCTAGATAAAACATTCCCTGGACCCCCTATTTCGTATATTCCCTTCTTCCCTACTAATCACCCAGAAGCTTAGCTATGCCGAGACGCCGGTCAAAGCTCTCCGCTTCCTCAGCCCGTAGGGCCTAGGATGAGAAGGTGTTTGTGTGCGCCGGATGCTTTTTTTATGCTGGCATGAGCATATAATAGCTGGGATGATGTCTCTAGTGGACTGGGGGGGCATCTGGATCACAAGGCTTAGACTTTTGGGAAGAATGTGCGGTTCGGGACGATTAAAGGGTTTCAGCGCCTAGTTCGCAGGGGTGAAAGGTATGAAGTGAGGCCTAAAGTAAGTAGGAAGGTGGCTGGGAGAACTCAAAGCAATTGACATCTGTGGCCTTTGACCTACAAAAGCGACCCATGAACATGAGAAAGCTCCAGTTGAGTATAAACAGAAAGAATGGGCGACACCAGGTTGGCAACGAAGCTGTATTGGGCTCTGCTTGGGGGAGTGGGGCAGAGGGTTTTAGGGCTCCAGGGTCTAGGGTATAGGGCTCAATGCCCTCATGTCCCCCAAATACTCTGTCTCTGGTCGCATCCGTGCGGCACTGATCTGGCTAAAGGGTCAACGGCAAATATTCGAATGTTCGGCTCTAAACCCTGAGCCCTTTATCCCGTCAGCTATCCCCTGTCAATTTTCTAAAATTATTATCATAAGCATCCCCAAAATGGTACCCCTAATTTTGGGAAACCCCCATGTAGGTGCAGAAGAAACTGAGGCCTTGTAGAGTCCTCCCAACCCTACCCTTGTTTACACTAGCCCCTAAGCCATAGCGGATGAACATATCCATTCCAAAGCCCAAGAACCGCTGGATCCAAATATCCCCACCGGGTCCGAAAACCCACCGGCCCCGCCTAAACCAGGAACCCGAAGCCCAAGACCCTAGCCCGAAGCCCCAAAACCCTCAGCCCTAAACCCTAAGCCTTCACCCTAAACCCTAAGCCCAAAACCCTAAATACCCCAAACCCAAAGCCCTACAACCTGACATCTACCTGCTAAGCCGGCCTCGAATCTCTGCAGCTGCTCTGCCAAGGCCGTGACCTCGAAAAGTTGCCGTTGTGGTGTCTCCAGAGGTAGGGTTCTGGGGTTCTAGGGTTCTAGGGTTTTGGGTTCTAGGTTTAGGGTTTAGGGTTTAGGGTATAGGGTCTAGGGTTTAGGATTTAGGTTTGGGGGGCTTAGGGCTCCTGCTTTAGGGTTTGGGTGGGCACCAATATACTAGAATCCTTATCCAAGGAATTTCGAACAAGGGGCCTCCATTTTGGGGAAAACCTTTATGTGGAGTTGAGGCTTCGCTTAGGGCTTGGGGCTCCTGCTTTAGGCTTCAGGGTTCCGGCCTGAGGTTAGACACTACAAAACTCTGACTCCAAAGCTCCTTGACCTAAACCTTCCAGCCAGTAACAGTCTATAACAAGGTCAGATTAAGGGCTCTATATATACTCACTCATATTTTGCCGCTGCTGGGCGGAGGCAGTCTCCAGCCTAAACCCACTCTTCTGAGGTAGGTGGCATCTTACGAATAAATGAATGGTGCTGCAAGTAGCTGCTGTAAGAGACTATAGAATATTACCTCCCTCAAACCACTGTGTAGTCCCAGCATGTTGTGTTTCATATTCTTTTCCGTTTCACTCTCTGTTCTTAAATATAGCTTTGGTTTTCCCTGCCTAGACCTAGGCCCTATACATCCCTAGAAACCTATATGAACTATAGTCTAAAGTCCTAGCATCCCCCTTAGTAACCCCTGTAATGCTCGCCTATCTAATCCCCTATATAATCCGCTTTTATGGAGTTTATAATACACTACATATACCCCCACATACCCTAAACCCCAAAACCCTAAATCCTAAAGCCTAACCCTAAACCTTCAATTCTAATCCTAAATCCTAAATCCTAAACCGTAAACCCTACCTCTTCTCCCCCTGAGCGCCCCGGCGCTCCACACGCTGGCGGCACGATCTGTGGCCAAGAGGGCCCGGCCACCTGTCCAGGAATTTACTGTGGAGGGTTTAGGATTTCGGGTTTAGGATTTAGGGTTTTCGATTCAAGGTTTAAGGGTTTAGGGTTTAGGATTTAGGGTCAAGGGTTTAGGATTCAAGGTTTAAGGGTTTAGGATTATTAGGATTTAGGATTTGCGGTTTAGGGTTGCTGCTTAGGGGATTAAGAGTGCTGCTCATGTCCCTTTTTTCAATACTGGTGGTTGCTTCAGTAGGGCATGAAGCAATGGCTTCATGCGGACTATGGGGAATAATACAGGGACTACTATAGAGACATTCCCCACCTGCGAGCAGTAGATCCAAATTTTGCAGTCCAGGGTCAAGGGTCTGGGTCGGGTTCAAGATTTGGGGCCTAGTTGTAGGGGTTCGCAGCTAAGCCTGACAACTTGGGACTCAAGAATTCAGCCTTCTGCAGTCGTTCCCCCTACCACTGAACGCCACACCTGTCCATACATCAGACGTGTCACAAAATATTCATTTTAGTCACAGGGAACATCTCACATGTTGGGGCAGGGGGGCATTTGGGATTAGGGAAGGGCCGCTACAATCGCACAAATAGATGCTTAATTTTGACTCGCCATGATTGCTAGTATTCCTGCAAAGGAGTTTCCAGAAATTGGTCTCCCATGAATAAACTACAACACTACAAGCCGTATTGAACGCCAAGAAACGCATACAGCAACAACGGACCCCCCCTGGGTCTTGGAAAACCCGAGATACCAGTGAGGTGGTTCCTCCAACTGCAACGCCTCCCTCCTAAGCAAAACTCGACCTGGACAGGCTTTGGGGGATATGCTAGGTGAGGCCTCCCCCCACGAATGATGACCGCAATAGATGTGGTAATATCGGGCCACATATATATGTATATATATGTATGTATGTATATTTGTTTATAAGCTCCCATTATACCGCCATTACTGGGCAGGGCCCTAACCTCAACATGTTCATTCTCCAAGGGCCAAAAGAACATGTAGATAGGGATCTCTTAAGGAACTTATACTAAGTCACCAACCGGGGTATATATATATAAGAATGAATACGGTTCAACTTACATCAAGTTCCTTAACAGCAACCCAGTTTATACTTAGCTGCTTCGTGGGACTGAAGACAAAGAAAATGAAAAACTGATTTCAGGACCCTGTTCATACTTCCCGCGCAGCTCGCCTGCTGGCGCAAGATGGCAGGACCTCAGAAGGCAGCGCTGGTTCCATCGGTAGGGGTGGGGGAGTAAGAACGTGGGATTTTCATTGGGATGGTGAACCAGGGGTCCTATTCAGGACCAGGTATGCATAATTTTTGGAGACATGCTCATGTGCCATAGGAGGCGGCCACACGACTGAAGGGAGACCACCAAGCTCCTAATTCCGCGCTTCTGGGTTTGCCACACCTCAACGTGGGTGGGGCACCAAGGTCCTTTGCACCTGAAGCACCTTCAATGCAAGGTGCTGGGTAGCGAAGGAGATTCGCGGCCAATGTTTCCGTATCCAGTGATGGCTTTCCGTGCGGCTCTGAACCGAGCTCCCAAAAAGGTACGGCGGCGAGCGAAGTTTGGAAGTTGCTGCTTCTTGCAGCAGGAGCGCCTAAAACAAACGCCCGAAGCAATGGACGCCAAATGCGGCGCGAATGAGCAATGCACAAACTTACCACAGACTTCCCTTAACATATCTCCAACGGGACATTGGCTTGAATGCCCCTAGGACTCCTATAGTCAGATCAACACCAGTATGTTTTTTACATGGTCTTTGCTCATTGTGTGTTTCACACCAGGCGAAACCCAAACCTGCCTTCAAAATCCAAATGCCCCATGACATTCCCTAAAACCCCTATTATAACCCCAATATAGACCCTATATAACCCATTATAATACTTTCCCACTTTCTTTTCCACTATCCCTTAACCCGAAACCCTGAAGCCCAACCCCTAAATGCTAAAAGCCCAAACCCGAAATCATAAAGCCCCATCTCCCAAACCCATCCTCAGCAGCACAGAAAGCCCCTTTGAACTAAACCCTAAAACCTTAAATCCTAAACCCTAGAACCCTAAAACCGTAGAACCCTAGAATCCTAAACCCTAGAACCCTAGAACCCCAGAACCCTAAACCCTGAAATTAGGGGCGCTGCATGGACTCGGCCACTCGCGCAAGGTGTGAAGGCCAAGCCTTCTTGGGCTTTAGGTTTTTGGGCCTAGAGCTTGGGGTGTTAGAGGGCTTTTGGGTTTAGGGATTGGTACTTTGGATTGAGGGTTTGGAGACTTGGGTGTAGGGCTCGGGGCTTTGGGTTTAGGTTTTATTGTTTAAAATACTGCCCCAACCCTAGCGAAATCTACAGTGGCGCGATGTCAAGGGCTTTACATATTCATAAGAACAACCACCATCTCGTTGTCATTGGGTGGGAGCAGTGTCCAAGTTCTGGGTTTGGGTTCCGCGTTTGGGGCCAGGGTTTTGAGCTTGCCTGAACCCCAACAGTATGCAGAATGATGGCTTCTTCGGCATTTCAATGCTTGGAGCCATGGGTTCACTACTTTTGAGAGGTAGGCTCAGGATGCTTCAAGGCTTATGGCTTGAAACTGATCCTGAAGCCCTCTCGCATGAACCCATAGCCACACTGCAAGAAACAGGAAAATGATTCTCACTGTGGGAGGTTTTGCCCGCACATGTCACCCCCAAAGAAATCCAGACTCCCAAGCCCTCAGCCGAGCAGCACTCTTGCTAGACAAAAACAGGACTTGTGAAATGTCAGGAAGGCCAACAAGGAAACAAAGAAAACCTGGCCCCTTCACCCAAAAAAAATCGTACAACAACCATACTGCAAGGAAAGCGCCACTCCTTCGGATGGAATAAGCCCTCCCGTAATAATGAAGCTTCCAACTCCCTTAATACTGGGGGGAGAGTTTACGTGGGCACGCTTACATACGGCTTACATAAGGCTTATATGGGGAGCCTAGGGGTATGTAAGGGCTATGTAAGGCTTCTGCGGGGAAGACTACCCTCCAGAAACAACCAAGGAAACAAAAATTTCCCTATGTACTGTAACATCGTAATTTGGGAATACTTCCCCTTTTTTTGGTCGTAGAAAGAGGGGCTATTATTAGGGAGACGGGATTAAGAATAGTCATATTTGTACGGTGGATCTTGTGTTGCAAGGAAATGAATCGCCGCAGTTATGTTTTGGCGCCTCCCTCCCCCTAATTTCAGCTAAACCCCAACCATAACCTCTGAAAGCCTTCAGCCCGAGGCCAAAAAACCATAAACCCTAAATCCCCAACCACTAAATCCTCAAACCTCCCTGGTATTCCTGACTATAAATCCTGAAATCCTTCAGCCCTCGGCCCAAAAACATAAACCCTCAATCCCCAACCACTAAACCCTTAAACCTCTCTGGTATTCCTAACTCTCAGCTCCCTGCCAAGGAATCGTGAAGCTCGAAATCCCAGGAGGACACATTCTGTCGAAGCCTGCTTGCTGCGAGACTTGTGTTGGGATGCTGTTAAGGAACTTAATTGGTGTTACTATATTGGCCAACCATCGTAATTGCTATGTATATATATATATACCCATTCTGGTAACTTGGCTTTAAGGTCCTTATCAGCAACCCAGTTTATTTAGGGTTTAGGGTTCCAGGGGTTTAGGCCTGCCCTGGCGCCTTATTGAATACCCTGGAAGTCTGATGTCAACACTTCGGGAAAGTTGTCTTCAGAGCGTTGAGGTCGCTACAACTTCCCCGACCGCACCAGAGAGAACCCCGGTTTTTGGGCGATTATGTACGTGGAGGCTCTCATGTCATTTTCCCGAAGATCCAAGTTCTTGGCCGGAGTTAACTAGAAAATATGTATGTGAGCCACAGTCTCAACTCCTGCTGTAGTATCCCCCTTAATCACCCCTATAATACTCCCCTATATAATCCCCTTTAATGAGTTTAGATTATAGCTCATGTGACACCACTTCATACAGGGGCGAATGTTAGGGAGAAGGGAAGAACTGGGATTCAGTTGCGTCACGTCAGGCCTTCGCGACTTCCCGTTCCCCCTGCTCAGCACGTTGCAGGGATCTCGTAGATTTAGATAGGATAGGTGTTTGTGGTACAGTTAAACTTAACTGAACCCCAAAACCCTGAACCCTTGCCCACTACACTCTAACTCTCAAACCTCCAAATCCTAACCCCCCAAAACTCTGAATCCTACACAACGGCAAGATTGTAATAATAACAATAGTAATAATAATAATACTAGTAACAGTAACCATAGTAATGATAATAGTAATAGTAATAATAATAGTAACAGTAACCATAGCAATGATAATAGTAATAGTAATAATACTAGTAACAGTAACCAGAGGAGAAAAAAAAGGGAATTGTAGTAATAATAGTAACAGTAACCGTGGCTTGGGCCTTCGTCCTTCTGAGGCGTGCTCTTCTTTCTCCACGTCCTCTTTCGTCTCAGCCTCCTCTTCCTTCCACTTCATCACCAGGAGATCGAACTTAGGCCTGGGGAGGGTAAGGGTTTAGGGTTTAGGGTCCAGGGTGTAGGGTGTAGGGCTTAGGGGTTAGGGGCTTCAGTTTGGGATTCAGATTTAGGGATAAGGGGTAGGGTTTTGGAATTAAGGCTTGCGAACTGAAGATACGGGTTCAGGGATGGGGGTGGGGTCCTGCAAAATATGATAAACATGCGCATTGTCAGGGTTATCCGCACATGATCCTCATAAGGATCCCCATAGTCCCCTTCTAGTCCCAAAATGGGATTTATATAGGGCTCTCACATGCACTGGCTTCTGTGAAGTACCTTCTTGATAGCGCTCAAAACCGAACTGCAAATCCTTCCAGCCTATGCAAAAAACTGAAACAACCTAAACCCTAAACCGAAAGTTGCACAAGGGTCTGAAGGGATACGTCAGCAGTTCTCACCATGATCAAAAGCAAGCTTCTTCGAAAGCATAAATGGTAGGCTGATGTGGGATCCCCTATTTCACAAAAGCTGTTTAGGGTTTAGGGTTTAATGGCCTATACCCAAAAAAGTCCCTCCCCAAAACCCTCATGTCTGAGCACGCCCCCAAAATCGCCAACCCGCCAGGGGGTTCAACAGCTTAAACGGTAGAACCCTCGAGTTCCAAGCTGAACTTCTCAAGTAAAAATCAAAACACCAAGCCCAAAACTTTCTGGTGGTTAATAGGGAATACTAGAATATGATCCCTATATATGCTATCAGTATTCCCTTATTCCCTGCTAAACATCAGTAAGTGAATCAAAACACCCCCAACTCCAAACACAATAATTGACACAATAAACGTGATACGCTTTATGTGTTTGCTTTTTGTTCTGTAACTTTCACCCTAACCCTCAACCTGAAACCCTATGCCCTAAACCTTAAATCCTATACTCCAAACCTTAAGCCCTAACCCTGAACCCTAAACCTTAAACCATAGAACTTAAAGCTTAAACCCTACACCCTAGACCTTAAACCCTGGCCCCTATACCCTCAACCCCAAACCCT
>CAJNIZ010016102.1:42853-60344 GCA_905231905.1 Symbiodinium pilosum
TCACGGAAATGTAAGAGATCCCCCCCAAAAAAAGGACACCAGAATATCTAGGATCAGTGAGCTTCAAAATCCCTCAGTAAGCCCGAGAAATTCCCTACATACCCCTACTAATACCTGAGAGACTCTCCTGTTGGAGTAGAAGTTTCATAGTCAAAAAGCCTAGGACCCGTTCAAAGACTGTCAGGACTAAGCTGACACAACCTGGAGCTTCGCCCAGTGCTGGCCACTAACTGGCAGCTAGTGGGGATTTCAAGCACATGAGCCCTGGGGACTTTTAAAAGGCTTCCATGAAGGGACCACTCTGGAAATCCATGGCCGCATCCCCTACGAAACGCGAGGAAGTCTAGAAGCTCATCAGCTGCTGGATGTCCGCATTGAAAGCAAACGTCTCCGCCATTTGCAAGGAACTCCACGAGAATGTTTTGAACTCTGCGTACAAGCAAAACTAGCCGACGGTGCTTGAGCCACAAAAGTGCAGGGAGTAAAATGCCGATACTTTGCCTGACACTCAAGACTCGTCATACTGGCTCTGCTCCTGAAAGCAGTCCAGCATTCATGTCGAAGTCCGACCCGAAGGGCTCAAGAAATTAAACTAACACGGGAGCCCGAAAAGGCCCCTGCCAACCCTCCACAAAAAGCCCCCATATGGACTTCTGTCCTCTGTGAAGGGGCTTTATGAGTTCCAGCTTTGTTGAGGTTAGAAGAGGGTCAGGCATTGCTTGATCCCCTCAAAGGGCTTGGGTCCCTGCCGCCGCCTCCCTCGAGATCTCATGGATGGGGGAGCCTTTGCGCTGCTAATGACTTGGGGATTAAAGCTTTTAGGGTGATATGGGGGTTATATTAGGGTTATATAAGGGTTCTATAATAGGGATTATATTGGGGTAGGAGAAGCGTTTCTGGATTAGGATTCATTCCTTGAGGTTCAGGGTGTAGGGTTCGGGTTCCAAGGCTCAAAACTGGTGCCGTCCTCCTCGAGGCGTGGAGTGGATTATTCCATGTGATGGTATATTACACATAGGGTTTAGAGTTTAGGGTGTGGAAAAATGCAAGAAATGGAAGCTACTACTACAATATATGGGGGGTATATGGGGATACTGGAAAAGAAAATGGAAACTATTATAGTATATTACGATCATTGTGCCTAAGGTCTGGTGAGGCGTTCAGAATCCAAGGTGTGAGGTGCTGGGTTTTGGATTAGGTTAGTTCTTCCCGGGCCCTTCCAAAGAAAACACTTGAAGCTCCTACATGAACTCTACATCCCAATCTAAGGTGCACGAGACCCACAGGCTGGGACAGACATGCAAACCCTAAACCCCAACTTCTGAAGTTTCAGCTAGTCTCATCTAAGGAGCTCCTGAAAAAATAATGTGGAATCTCAGGCTTGCACATAGGATGCTCCCAAAGAGGCCCTCTCACGCAAAGGCCATATTTCTCCCTCTCCAGGGATGTGCGGACCCTGAAACCCAAATATGGGAGCCAAAAAAGCGGACGGGCTTCATGCGGCTGTACGGTGGGCCGTGATGGCACCTAAATGAGTCCTCCATTTTTGCGTGAGGCTTTTGCTGAGGCATGTAGTTCCCTACAATCAGGCCTGCCTCAAGGTTTAGGGCTTAGGGCTTAGGGATCAGTTACCCCAACTTTACAGCTAAACTCCCTCACCCTTGAGACCTAGCTCCGCAAAGCCCGCTATCATCAAACATGAGAACTAAACTTGGTAGCTTCCATCAATTCACGCTACCTTTCTCTATGTGTGGAAACCCCCACCCTAAACCTTAAACCCTGGAAATCTTAAGACACTGAGTCCTAAAACCCAGGATGCCGGACACTGAATCCTTTACGGCAGGTTTACAGCTACACTGAGACCTGGACCCTCTTCTTCAGGCTGCGAGTAATGCGCCTGACACGACTGGGTTCCTGTTTCTGTGGCTTGGGCATTTGGGTCTAGGTCGGGGCTAAGGGGTCTTCCGTTCATGTTTTGGGCGCAGAAGATCAAACCGTGAAAGACGGCGTACGGCTTTCCTGTACAGTACAAGCGAAGACTTGTGCGGCATCCCCGAAAATGCTCAGTCACGCTTGGTCGCAGCCTTTCTTTCCGTCTGACCAGAAGCTATGATGAGCTGCACGCCAGCCCAAGGTACAGATAGAAAACAGCTAAGCTCCAACCCCAAGTCCTAAAGAAAAAATTAGTTTCGACATTTTTTAATGCTCTACCGATATCCCCAACCAACCCAGTTAACCCTGGTATGACCAACTAAATAACCAGAGAACTGCCTCTGGATTCAGGATTTAGGGTCTAAGGTCATTCAGGTACCAGGACCCCTCCACACAAATATACCACACTGCACGGAGGCGTCAGCAGATTCCGGCCTCGTGCTTGATGTCATCAGCAACGCCAAACACCTTGGATGCCCACCCCCTTGCTTGAAATCCACCAACCTTTCAGAGAAGAGAAAACAGCGTGGCAACCCTATTGCCAAACTGACAACCCCGCCGGCACAAGCGAACGCCGAACCCCTAAATGCTCTTTCGATCAACCTTTTGAGCTCGCAAAGTTTGCCATTGCTCAACCTGCTCAACACCAAGACCCGCAGCACTAAATGTACGTCACAAAAATCTCAGCGTCCTGGGGCCCAAGCATCCAAGAAGAGGACGGACCGAAATCGCCTGAATAGGGTTTGGGGAGTGTGTTGTACTACAAATTCTGTGGCATCGTTTGCATCACCAACGAATCAGGCTCCTACATTGAAACGTGTGCTTGCACAAAATGTACCTAGTGCTCATGGCGGACAGGACCCTACCAAATGACACCAAGCTTCAAAAATGACGATCACCAACAACATTCTTTCCTACTTCTGCTACAAATACAAAATAGCCCAAAACCTCCACAATATTCCCCAGCTGTTTTCACATGGTAGTTTCCCTAAATAGGGGGGTACCCTAATATAGACCCAAATATACTATTAGGGACCCCCAAAAAGGTACCCTTAATTTTGGGAAACCCCCATATGAGTACAGCCAAGCATACCCCCAAAACCTTGTCAACCTTAGGCCCATGAGGGCTTCCCACCGTGGGGCCCTATCTCTACAGAAAGCAACTTCAGTGAGAATAGCCAGCACACCGCAAAAGCAAAGAACTCTACAAGCAGTGGTATTTGAAAACAAGCCCTAAATCCTAGACCCTAAACCCTAAAACCCTAAATCCCTAAATCCTAAGCCCCAAACCCTAAACCCTACACTCTATGTTTAAAGACTCCCGGCCTCAGCCCACCAGCCCCAAAGCCTTTGACCCGAGAAAAAGTCAAATCCCAAACCGCGCTCGTCATACCCCAGTTTCCTCTTTATGCTCCATGCTCTTGTCTATTTGATTCTACATTATTGGTCCTGCATTTCCCCTATAGAGTCCTGATGAGGTGGATTCACCGTACACATGCCCCTATATCCCATTGTGCCCCCATACATCCCGATACATCCCCTTTTTAGCGTCATATCCTAAAACCCAACCCCCAACCCTAAACCCTCTAACCCTGAACCTGCCAACCCTAAACCCCAAACCTTGAACCGTAAACCCTGCCTCCCTCAACCCCTAAGGAGTGTATGGTGGATTCACCCCCCTGCAAGACAGGTGGCTTGGGAAGTCCAACCATGTCAGCGCTGGGCCTTGGAGCTGTTGGAAAGAATCCTCCTGGTAGGTTTGAGGTCTTGGGGATTTAGGGCTTGGGGTTTAGGATTTAGGATTTATAGTAGGGTTTAGGGTCTTAGGTATGAAGTTTATGAAGTTTAAGATTTCGAGTTCAGGGCCGAGGGTCCTGAGATCGAAGTCTAGGGAGTTTTAAGTTTGAGGGCTCAGGGCCGGCTCCAGCTCTCTTTTGCCCTGCTTTTGCCAAGCAGCTATCGTCCCCCTTGAGTAGATAGAATATGGCTTTGGGTATATCCCATATTCTATCTACTTAAGGGGGACTATAGGTGGGTACATCTAAGGATCACTGTATACCCAAGAAGACGGCCAAGATAAAAGCTCAATCTCGTATTCTTCTGGATTAGGTGGCTGTGGTATACCCACAAGCAGGCATGAGCCCCAAAAGCGACTCAAAGAACCCAAAAACTAGTAGGATTGCCATGGGAATGCATACATGTGCTGCCTTGCTGCTATTCTTGCTGGTGCTTAAGGGAGAGTGGGGGAGTGGATCCCTATAATCATCCCTATATAATCCCCATAGATAGCCCTATAATGGATCACTCCCCAATCCCCCTTAAGCATCAGTAGGTAGTGTAGGGACGCTCGACGAAAACGACCCTTCATTTCCAGAAGGATCTGTCTGGGATCCCTGCCAAGCAAGGTGAAGAAGACCCTCCAACCTCCACAGGCTTTAAGGCTTCGGGTTTAGGGTTTAGGGTTTAAGGCTTAGCATTAGGATCTGGGTTTGGGAGTTTTTGGGAACGATGTCAGTGACTTAGGAACTAGAGGTGTTAACGACCCGAAGGCCGGAGACAATAACTGGGACCTCATATGTTGTTTGTCATCTCTCTTCCAAGCGATGCGTTGGGGTCGAGGCCTCATGGTGAAGAAAGATGTTTTGGAAAGAATGTTGCAGGGGATGATAGAGTACATCATTTGTGGCACTTCCTGAATCGAGGATGTCGCGTGAGAAGCATGGTAGTTTCCCAAAATAAGGGGACCCCAATATAGACCCCAATATATTGTAGTCCTAATTATAGGGACCCCCAACAAGGTATAACAATGTACTCCAAGGTGCACAAGGATCCCAAGCACGGCTACAGCGCAGCATGAATCGTAAAGATGCCGAATTCCCAAGAGACAAGACAACCAACCCTAAGCTTTAAACCCTAACAGTAAGCCCTAAATCCTAAACCCTAAATCCTAAACCCTAAACCCTAAATGCTAAACCCTAGGCAATCCAGGCATAAGCAAATGCGTGCTGGTGGCTTCGGTGATTGAATCCAAGAGGATGGCGTGGTGTAGTGGCATGAAAGGAGTTTCTCCCTAAACGCCCTAGACCCTAAACCCTAAACCTAAACCCTAAACCCTCAAACCCTCAAACCCTCAAACCCTCAAACCCTATACCCGAAGCATGTGTTGCTGTCCTGCCGAATAGTACCCTCATCCACATGGAATGACTTCTCAACTTGCGGCTTCCATACATAAGGAGTTTCCCTCCGGCGGTCTCCATAATAAGGACTATAGCTTTTGAGGTGTATATGGGGGTCCTCGATTTTTTGGATACTACCAACAGGCACAGGAATCCTGAACGGATCTGAGAAAACAGGCCTGCCATCAGCTCAAATTCTTTCCGTGTACATTTCCTTCTGCGAAGGAACAAAAACTCGAATCGTTCTAGGTTTTGGGCTCAGAGCTTGGGGTTCATTCGAAAACCTGTTCCCAAGCCCGGCCATATGGCAGTGATGAAGAAGGCAACACAGCCGTAGACGAAGTTGTGGTTCGGATTGAACTGGCCACGCCTTACGTTCAGTGTTTAGAGTTTAGAGGTGCAGTTCTGTCGGCTTCAGAAATTTACTGGGGTTTGGAGGTTTAGGATTTACGGGGTTCCCCGGGCCCAGAGCTTGGTTCGTGATGTTTGGGGGTGCTTCAGGCCGGAGGCTTGGATTTCAACCGGCTGGCAGTGGATGTAAGCTTCATTATATACCGGGTGTGAAGGCAAGTCGCCAGGAAGTTGATCACTGCGACCGAGCCCATGAACCCCAAACTTTGGAGTTTAACCGTCGCGCAGCAAAGGAGCCATACAAATCCTAATCCCAGAAGGCTCCACCCTCAACAGAACAGTAGATGCAGTAGCGTGCAGAAAGAACGAGCAAGATTAAAAACGGAGCAAGCAAATAGGGCCGGCGCCCTCCGTCCAAGTGTGGAGCAGTTGCCTGTGCTTGCGAAGGGATATGAGCTACAGCCAATACTGCATAGATAATTAATGGACATGGGTTCCTAATCAGGAATTAAATTTAAGGGCGATACCTCACTATAAGAAAGACCCTTACGTCCACTGTTAAGCGTCCAGGCTAATATTGACGTCTTAACTCCGAGTATCCCTACAGAAGATTACCGGTAAATCTGTCAGCTATACTGTGATATCCTACTGAAAATCCGCCATACTTATGCATGGGGACTATAGCAATTATAGCATCCCGGTTGGAATTCAAAATTCGGTCATGTGGGGGTGGCTGGGTACCTGCAGGCCTCCATCCCTCAGATCTTCTGAATCGGAGGGAGGCCTATAGAAACTGGGAAGTTGCCTTAGTAGCCACTCCTCCAGCTCATCATAGCCAGACCCAAAAAAATCTGAAAATTAGATCCCCTAGAACCATAGGGGGAATTTTATAAGGATCATATAGGGCTTATAATGGGTCTATATAGGAGATCCAATTTTTAGATCCTCCCAGGGGTCTGGGTAACCCCCCCACCCTCCAATAAATCTTCTCCGCAGCTATCGGCACCAGAGTGGGGTGAGTTTTAGTCTTGTGGCGCGGGCATTAGTAGGGAAAAGGATCAATGCGGGGACCTGCCAGTGCATAAGCCGACTTGGGTCATCGTCATCATCATCATCATCATCATCAGCGACAACACTTTTTGATTTGAATGGCCTGAATGTAGCCCGCCCACACTGTGTGGCAAGCCTCCCTCTGCCATTTTAGCCCCCTCCTGAGGCGTGTGCACATAAAATTTGGGCTTAGGGTTGAGGGGCTTAGGCTGAGATGCTCAAGTGGAGGTGATTAAGGTGTTCAAGGTTTTGGGCAATGGACGGGTGTCGCGGAGGGGAAGACTTCAAGAAATACTCCCCTGCAGGCAAACTAGCTGGAGGTTAGTCCGGAATAAGGACATATGTTGCTATATACTGTATACAGGGATGAGAGAAGGACTATATTGCCTGGCTCCCTTCCAACCTCCAGCAAATAGAAGGGAACCCAGGCGCAGTTTGCAGTATTCGCCCCTCAGGTTACCTTCTGGCCATGTCTTGTTACAGGGCTGTGCTCAACCGCTTTACACCAAACCCATCACGAGCAGCGGAAATCTCTTAATACTCATTTTGTCAGCCTCATGTGGATCTTATTGCTTTGGGGAGAGGATAAAACACACGGTCTGTAGGGTTTTAAGTACCCTGGAGCCATCTTAATCCTAAACCCTCAACCGTAAATCCCAATGCCCAAACCCCCCCCCGACACTCGGAAAGCTTGGGACTGAGCCATGCTGATGCAGGTTATGAGAGGAGGCCTTAATTTAAGGTCTAGGGCTTTGGGTTTGGGGTTTAAGGTGGTGGAAGGTTCAGGGTTTCGGTGTTATAGCTTATAAGGGTTATGAGAGAAGGCCTCTGCATCGAGACTTCCAAGATGGTCATTCCGAAATGGTAGGTCCCCTTTTGAATGTCTGTACGTATATGGGCAGTGGGGAATCTCCATATGTAGAGTGTACTTCGCCACCGAGGCAGAAGACGTTGTGTTTTTGCCTGGCGTTTTGGGGCCTGGGTTCAAGTTGGAGATCCAGGATTCGGGATTTGGGGCTTTCAGGTGGCCAAACATTTTGGGCTGCCTTGCAGTTGGAAGATACTGGCAACAACATGCTCGAGAACGTCTTCAGGAATCTTGGAGGACTTTCGAACACATCTCTGTACTTCTAGGAAAGATTTGTTCTAGCATACCCACGTTTCTTGACAGCGGTGTGTTGAAGCCGGAGAGGGTCCTTTACATGTCCCAGAGTAAAAGCCATCATACATGAGCTTATCTCACATGCACTAACTTCATGGATCTTCGAGAATTAATTTGGCGAGGAAGAACTCGCAAAGTCCTGAACCCCGCTGGAAGTCGCCTCGGGGAGCGATGATTTTGGAACACCCTCGCAAATCCCACAGCATTAGGGTTTTCGCATCCTTTGCGGCATTCTTGCTGCAAGGTGTCGAGAGCGCCCAATCCCCACACAGTCCCTGGATGCTTCCAATACACATCCCACATCTCTACTCTAGATCTTCGGATCCTCCTAACCCCACCTTAGACTACCCCACGCCCATAACTCCCATTTTCTCAACCCCTAAATGCCCAAACCCGCAAACCCTCAACTCGCGGCCCCTTAGCCCCAGGCCCTAAAGCCAAAACCCCAAAAACCCTGAAACCCCAAAACCATGAGACCCCAAAACCCTAAGACCCCCAGAGCCTAAAAAACCTAAAGACCCTTATCCCTTAGACCCTAACCCTAAACCCTAAACCCTCAACCCTTAACCCCAAGCCCCAAACCCTAAACCCAAAATCTCGGGGTGCGGGCACCGATCCCAGAAGCTCCAGGGATGAGATGGTCTTCCGCCTGAGGCCTCTTGTGCCAAATCGTTGCTTTGAGGTTTTGGGTTTAGGGTTTAGGGTCTAGGGTTTGGGGTTCAGGGTTTGTTTTTTATCGGGTTTAGGGTTTTGGGTTTGGGGTTTAGGGTTTAGGGTTTGGGAGTTAGGGTTTAGGGTTTGGGGTTTGGGGTTTGGGTTTGGGGTTTAGGGTTTTGGGTTCTGGGCCTTGCCAAAATGATGGAAAAGAAAATGGAGGCCATTATAGTATAAAGGGGCCATATAGGGACAATGGAAAAGAAAATGGAAGCTACTATATCATACAGGGGTAAATATGGGGTAATATAGGGATAACGGAAAAGAAAATGGAAGCTACTATAGCATAGAGGGGTAAATCTGGGGAAATATCGGGATGATGGAAAGAAAATGGAAGCTACCATAGCATATTGGGGTAATTTAGGGACAATGGAAAAAAATGGAAGCTACTATAGCATATAGGGGTACGAAAAAAATCTTTGAGGGTTTCTAAGGGTTCAGAGGGTTTAGGTCTTCTAGGGTTTATAAGCGTTTAATAAGGGTTCATAGGGTTTAGGGCTTGTGGGTTTATGGGGTTTGCGATAGTGCGTAGGGTTTACGCCTTCTAGGGTTTTTAAGGTTTCTAAGGGTTTGTAGGGATTAGGGCTTATGTTCGGGGCATGGGGTTCATGGGGTGTTGGGTCAGGATTTAAAGTATAGGGTCTGCGGCGTCTACAGCTTAGGGTCAGGATTCAGTGGGTAAGGCTTGGGCTAGATTCATGTCATAGCCAAAAGCAACGTAATAAAATGTCATAAAAAAATGCTTACAATGCAGCGGCAATGGAGACAGTATAAGCGCATGTCATGGTTTAGAAGGTCTTTTGCTGTTGCAAGGTGTTGGGGTTCTGGAGCTCAAGGGCTTGAGTGATTGAGATGCTGAGCTTCAAGCTCAAAATCTCAGATCTTCAACAGCTTTTGAAGGTTCACACGTTCAGGACTTGAGAGTTTGGGGGGGGGTCAGGGTTCAGTTTTCGTTCCAAGGTTTATCGCTTCAGGGTCTTAGGCATCAAAGTTTGGCATTCAGGGATTGTAGTTTAAGGTCTGAGATCGGCATCACATTTGCGTGCCTACCAAAGGAATAGGAAGCACGGAGAGGTGCACTGTTGTCAAGACTTGAAATTTCGCCTCGGGGCTCATGGGAATGCCGAGGTATTCGGCATGGCTTCGCAAATTTGGGAACTTCCACTTCTTCAGCTGCTTCAAGTCCGCTAGCAATTCCTACAAACTGTATATACCCATGAAATTGCTACCCGAAACCCTAAACCCTAAATCCTAAACCCTAAACCCCAATACAACAACCCTGGCTGAAGGACGAGCTTGCCAGCGCATGCTCTGCATTTTTCGACAAGGTAGCTTATGTCACGGCCTCGCCCCAAAATTAAGAAAACTATCTTGAGCTATGGTCTAAACTTGTTAGAAGGGCTATTTAGGGCATTATATAATATAGGGGAGTATGATTGCAGTTATAAGGGGGATACTAGGAGTTTCGACTACAGCTCAGATTAGCCCTAACCATAAACCCTTACCCCCCGGCCTAACTAAACCCGAATTCCCGAGCCCTACGCCCCACAAGACGTAAGTGGTGCTTAGGGGCAGCGGGGGCATGAATATAAGGGGATACTTATAGGAATCACCCAACTCTCCCTCAACCCCACATGAACACCAAACCGCCCTAGCCTAAACCCCAAAGCCTAGATCCTAACCCCTAAACCCTACATCCTAAACCCTCAACCCTGAAGCCGAAGTCCTAAACTCTAGAGCCTAAACCCTAAACCCTTAGCCTAAACCCCAAACCCTACGTAAACCCTAAACCCTAACCCCCAAACCCTAAACCCACTAAACCCTTAGAACCAGAAGGAGGAGGTTGACGAGCCTGCCACATCCAGCCAGGCAAGGGCCAGGTTGGTCGCCCTGAAAAACAGAAAGGCTCGGGGTTTAGGGTTTAGGGTTTTAGGGTTTAGGGATTTAGGTTGGTTCGGGGTTTTAGGGTTCTGAGGGTTTAGGGTTTTGAGGGTTTTACGGGTTCTTAAGGCTTTTAAAGTTTTTAGAATCTTTAAGGTATTTAAAACTTTTGGGTTTAGGGCCTTGGGTTTAGGGTTTAGGGCTTAGAGCTTCGGGATGAGGCTTCAGGAGTCAGGAGCTTTTGAATTTGGGGATCCGGGCTTGGAGTTGAGGGTGCCAGGCTGTGGACTTAGGGATCGGAAATTAGGGTTTAGGGGTTGAGGCCCTAAACCTTAAATCCTCTCAACCCTTTCCTTGCGGTAAACCCTAAACCCTAAACCTGGGATGTTTGAGGATCCTCCAGAATTCTACATCCTAGATTTCTACGTCCGCTCCAGTGATTCCGGAAGTCCTGATCCAATACCTTTCTTGAATCGTTAATATGAGGATTACACGGGATTTTTAGTGATGATAATAATCGTAGGAACCAAAATGCAGGCAGCGACAGCAACAGCAGGAGAAGGAGTAGTAGTAGCAGTAGCGGGAATACAAATAGAAGCAATAACAACCCGAGAGCCTAACCCCTTAGATCCCTAAACCTCTAAACCCTCACACCCCTACACCCCTAAACCCTAAATCCCTACACCCTTAAACCCCTAAACCCCTAACCCTGCACACCGAACCCGCACTATAATTTAGGTGGATCCCCCACCCAGTAATAATCACCGAAAGGGGGAAAATGGTAATCATAGCAGCGTCCCTTAAAGCCCTTACAAGGCGAGGGTTCTGGTAACGATTCCCATATACCCCGTCCTCTCCTTAAGGGGGACGAAGATCTCCATATATCCCGTACTCTACTTAAGGGGGAACAAGATCCATGTACCCCATGCTCTACTTAAGGGGTCCACCACCCCAAACCCTAAACCCTTACAACCCTTTGTAGACCAAGGCCGGGGCTGGAAGACAAGCACCAGGGCAAACATGATGGAAGGCCTGGATGACATGTTTTAAGCCTTAGGGGATTTAGGGCTTAGGATTTAGGGCTTAGGATTTACGTTTTCTTTTATAACCAGTGGACTAGGATTAGGGTCTAGGGCCTAGGGTTTAGCGCTTAGATTGCATGGTTTAAGGGCTGAGGGTTGGGCCCGGGACCTGTTCAGAGTTGATAGGTCTCTGAGTAGCCTTCGCAAGGCTCGGGGGAGAGGACAATGCTCTGCAAATGTCCTGGGCCTGAATGACTAGAATAGGGTTGTGGGGCAATGTTGCTAAGTATTCTGCCTTCTGTAACAATAGGCTCAGGGTCGAAGATGCGTGGCTCAGAGTATAACTGCTTGGCTAGCTCTCAGCTCAGGGTAAGTTTCTCCAAAACAAACCGCCATCGCACAGCTTGCGTGCGTTTCCCAAAGTTTGGGGCCATCTGTGGGTATTTGTGGGCACTGGGCACGGCACTTACTGTTTTGGACTTTGGGCGTCGTAATCTTGGAAGCTACTCATATGCATCATGTATACAAGTTTTTGCCACCGGCTTTTCATGAGAATCCAGCTGTCAAAGGAGAGCTTGCAGATCTCATGATGTTGCAGCAGTTATACCTTCCCGCAAAGCCATACGCCCGGTCTCAGATAGCATCCGCCAACCGAAACAAAGTCTCAGATGAATCCAAAACACCTCAATGCTGCGGTCTCCGAACTCTACACTCTACGCTCAAATTCGCAATCATTGAGCCTTGGTCCTAAACACTATTTACCCAAAAATAAAGGCTTCTGAGGTCTCGGCGATCGATACTCCAGTACGGTCAGGCCTGACTAGCTGGCCAGAACAACAACAAGGGGAGCTCCTGCTTTACGGCCTAGAGATCTCTAAGCCGTAGACCGGCCCTAAGCCTCACGGACACCTTTCGTGACCATGAAAAAGCATTTGCAAGACCCTGACTAGCAGAAATCGCATGTTCCACATTCAGGGTCCAGAGATTGTGGTTACTGCATCAGGATGCTAGACTTCGGGTTTACAGCCTTCGGTGTCCAGGGATGTCCAGGGTGAATGCTGCAGGCATCCATAGATCACAAGCCAGTGTAAACAGGGTGCTGTGCTGGCCTTTTTTGTCGGGCGCTGGAAGTCTAAGCGGCATTATTGGAGGATACCTCCTGCGTGTCCTGAAAGAGAGCGGGGTACAGGAAGGAATCCCAAAAGCAGACTCCTGCAAAGATGGCGAGGCCAGCAGGGACCAGGCCGTAGGCAAACAAGTAAAGTGGCCATACGGGTACTCCACGCTTCGCGAGCTTCAAAAGCATTGTGGCTCCAGCTTGAGGGTCCTCGGCTTTCTGCATGTCAGGTACCCTTCGGAGTGCACTGGCCAGGTGAGCACTCACCGGCGCACTGCATACGACAGCAACATCAACATCCGGCACCGAGGACACGGCCACTTGCTGCGCCAGATACATGCTGCGCTCATCAATCAGGACGTCGTGCGCTGCGGGACAGCAACGTTCCAACTCGCGGCGGATCTCGTCGGCATCATAAGGTAGGGCGGGCGACAGCGCGTCACGCTGCTTCCGCAAGGAGAAGCCAGCAAAGGACAGCAGACCTTGGAGCAGCTTCGGATGCCAAAGCCTGTGGGCAACTCGACTCCGAATGGCGGACTGCGGCCGGTCAATGGGAAGAACGGCAGCCCCGACCTTGCGCGCTGCCTCGAGAATTGGCGCCAGCTCATGCTGGAGTAGCCCTCCGTGGACCTTACGCAAGTTTGGAGGCTCCTCTAAACGCGTACATTCGTGGACAAGTTCGAAAGGGTATAACAAAGCTTGAAAAAATCTACCCAAGGGACATTGCCTAGAAGATCCAGTTTCGAAGGCGGCCGCAACGGCAAACCCATCAGCAGTGAGGTCAGAACTCGTCCGTAGCGACGCTGGCACAGCTCCACCATCACCTGAACGCTTCCTCAAACTTAGATCCCAGAATACCTCTAAATGGCAGTTTCCTGAAACAAGGGGAACCCAAAAATAGACCCCAAAACTACTATAATCCTTATTATAGGGGCCCAAAAATGGTACCCTTAATTTTTGGGAAACCTGCAAATACTAGGGTCCTCGTTTTAGGCTTCGGAATGAACCCTGAATCTTGGCAGAAAAGAGGACTGCAAGCCACCCAACCCACGCCCTAAACCACTAAATCCCCAAACCCCCAAAGCCCTTGCGGAAACCCCTATGTATGTAGCCCTGTATAAGCGCTAGACAGCCCCTATAGAATCCCAAGATAATCCTTCTGTTATTCTGACATTCTTTCTCCCTCAGAAGGGACACCCCAAGGCCTGACGGGGCGCCATGGCAGTGATGGCCATGGCCGCTTCCTCGCCACTTCCAGGGCCGCTTAGGCGCCCGTGCCTGGGATTGGTTTAGGATTTAGGGATGTAGGACATGTGAAACTGTAGTCTCCTAAGGGTGCCCCAATATAGACCCCTAAAAAGGTACCCCAAGTTTGGGCAAACTCTCACATGGGTTAAGGGTTCCGGATTGAATGTTCAAGGTTTAGGGTTGGGTACAGGGATGGACAAGAAAATGGAAACTAGCATTTGCAAGTTCTAGAGCTCAGGGTTAAGGGTCCCGGCTACCTCGTGTACCCGACAACCCTAGACCTCACAAGCCTAAAGCCTGAACCTTGAACCCAGAACCCTGAAACGCAACCCTCAAACCTAAAACCGTAAACCCTGAATTTCAAAACCTACAGCCCTTAAACCCTAAACCCTACAAATTTTCACCCTAAACCCTGAACGCTTGAATCTCCAACCCTGAACCCGAAATCCTAAACTCCAACAACCCTGATATTCTTTCCTAAGCCTCACCCAGTAACAGGATGGGAAGGATTGTCAGATTCAGCCGGCTCTGGGTCGCTGTGGGAACCTGGGCAGTTGTCACAGTTTTACGGGGTTTGAGGCTTTAGGGCTTTAGGGGTTTTAGGGATTTATGGAAACCCTAAACCCTGAACCCCAAACCCTAAACCCTAAACATGGGTCTAGGGTTTTACGTGTTAGGGTTCGGGGGCTGAGGTGTAAAGTGAAAAGTGTGGGCATGCTGGATACTTGGCAGATTTTTATCGAGCCGAAGTAGCTTGGGATGGGCCTCCGTGCTATCATACACTGCGAGCCTCAGTGACCTAGGAATAAAAAGAGGTCACTCTTTGTAGTCTAACCTGGTACTTTATGAGGAACCCAGAACCCACGAAGGGGAAAAACGGCCTTTCCAGGATATCGTACGGGGAATGTGCGGGAGTACTAGGATTTAGCTTCTAGCTCCAGTTTGCATGCAAAACCTGAGAAACATTTGGACGACCGCAAAGTTACCTGCCCCAACATCCCTCTAAACTTTAACCCGAAACCCCTAAACCCTGAACCCCCTAGACCCTGAGCCCCCCCAAGACCCCCCAAACCCTGAACCTAAATCCCTGAAACCTAAACCCCCCCCGCCTCTAAGCGAAGCGCTTGCTTAGGCACAGCCCGGCTGGCAGCTGCAGCTACATGTCTGGCGACAGCCGGCATTGGCTCTGAAAATCCCAAAAGGGGGTTTGGGGGTACTTGGGCAGGGCAGAGTCCAGGTGTAGGGTTTCAGGTTTGGGGTGTAGGGTATATGTGTGCGTGTGTGTGAGCATGGGCTGGACCCCAAAGTCGATTAGATCCCCAACGTAACATCGTATACAGTTCTGCGGTAAGCCATTTATGTTGATATACGGGGTCGAAGCTTTGGATATGTTTCATGGGCCTGGGTGAGTCCACTCAGAAAAGTGCTTTTGCTGGCTGTTTTAGGCATCTCCTCAGTCTTAAGCCCTGCATCTGAAGTTGCTGTGAAGGTGTACCTGGCCAACATTTCACAAGCCCGGACGCGTTTGACGGCTAAATGGCAAACAGGCGGTGAGTCTTGCCCAACCTGGGACTACCAAAATCCCTAGCCTTCCCCAGACTAACAAACGTGCCTCCCAAGAACTGTAGGCCTTGCAAGGGAGGGCTACATCGGGTCGTATTGTGAGGAGGTCAGATAGGCAACCCCTGCCGCCTGAACCGTCTAGATCAGACAGCCAGCTATAAGACCCTGAAGCACAAACATGTAGGGTTTCTGGTTTAGGTTCTAGGGACACTAACACCTGCTGGGACTTGGCCTAAATTACTGCTTTCAAAATCGGGGGGAAAATTTACCTAGGGATCTGTATTCAACTAGGAATACCACCATGGGGACCCGCATTATAATGAATTTAAAGACATTGTGACATCAACCTAAACCATAAATCCTGAACCCAAAAACCCTAAATCCTACATCCTAAACCCCACATCCTACACCCTACAACCTGAACCCTAGACCCTTGAACCGAGTTGCCGGCTCCTTGCAAGTCAGGCTTCCCTCACATACTTAGGGACTTTGGATTCAAGGGATCAGCGTTGAAAGAGGGAGTGATATCGAACCCTGACCCAAACTCCGAATAATCCTGGGTATATAGCGATATGTATGTATTATATATTGTCTATACATAAACAGATGGCAGCTTCTCAACCTTGCCCCGAAAGAATCCTCAGAGCAAATCCTTATCTCTCCTGGGAGTCCTTGAGGGTCCCTGCTTTTCAGAAAAACCCAGATGTTCCCATAAGTTCTCTTTCCTCAGAGCAAGCCGTCCCTTCTGAATGGGCGCCGCGCCGATGACGTAGTAGGACATGGTCATGCAGATGTGATTCACGCCCAAGGACATAGAAACCTTGGGCTGAGGAGCTCCACGGGATGCGTACGGAATATCCTATGTTACCCTAGAAGCCCAGGTACCTATATATTGGGTTCCTGTCCTTGGGCCTGTAGCCCAAGAACCTACTATATGGGTACCTGGGCTTCTAGGGTTATATGGGCTATAGTCAATAATATAAACTTCCGAGATCCCCCGATATAACCCCTATAGTAGTCCCCTGCTAAGGAGGTTAGACTATAGCTCATATAGCTATGAAAAAGGTTTGGGGGTTTGGGTTTCGAACATGATCTTCCAAACTGACATGGGATTTCCCAAAAGGCTTTGTAAACACTACAATGATCCTGTTGGAGCCTTCGGGGAGGACTTTGCACTAGGGGGTCTCGCAGCATGGCAACAACACTGGAACCGGCATGGCGTCGACGTACCAAGAAACAAAATCAAAGCACACCTGGGTCAGAACTGGGGTCAGCATGAAAACTGTTGATTGTGCTCTGGGAATGGCTTACGGGCCACCTCTACGGACCTTCTGAGGTGCAGATTTGTTTTGGGGGGCCTGCCCTCAGCACCAACTCCACAATGTGGTCCTCATGCACCTCCCTTTATTAAGCTCAAAAACGCCAAAGCTCACTTGGAGGGTCAAGGAGACCTAGTAAGTATACTTAGAACCCCTAAACCCACATAATAACCACAGTTATCCCCAGTATTAGCCTCTTACTCAGTCCCCCTGACCCTCCAAGTATCGGAAGCCCTTCCAAGGGCCCAGCCCGCGCGTAAGCGTCGTAGCACTGCCATTTGGCCTGGAGCCTTAGCTGCTCAAACCATCACATGCCAGCAACGCTGATGACTCGATACCTACCTTTGGTTAGCTGGGAATGAAGGCACGGAAAAGAAAATGGAAACTACTGTAATGGGCTATGCAGGGACTACTGTAAGGCTAACCAAAGGTAGGGATAGAGTTCATCATTGTCACCACCATGACATTCGTTGTCTTGGCGGTGGTGGTGGCAGTGGTGGTGGTGGCAGTGGTGGTTGTGGAGGCAGCGGCGACGGCGGAGTATTGACTCCGTCACTAAGGCACCTGCTCTAATGAAGCCTCAGTCAGTCAAGCTTTACGCCCCTGTACCTCTCAAACCATAGGCCCCTAACTAGACCCGAAACCCTTCGAACCTCAGACGGGAGTTTCTCAAAGTCCCAGCCAGACACCCCTTCATCCCTACGCAACCCCAAAGTAACCCTCTATAGCCCCTTTGCAACTCCTAGTACCCTTCAGCAAATTCCTAAACCCTAAACCTCCAAACTCACTGGTTCTTAGAAGGGTATACGGGAATATATTCTATAGGTTTTCCCTTATTCCCCGCTAAGAACCAGTGAGCAAAAACCCTGCACCCTCAACCATAAACCCTAAACCCTAGACCCTAAACCCTGGACCCTAGACCCTAAACCCTTAACCTAGACCCTAGACCCTAAACC
>CAJNIZ010016102.1:60444-84780 GCA_905231905.1 Symbiodinium pilosum
AAACCTAGACCCTAGACCCTAAACCATCAAACCCTAAACCTTAAAGAAGCTCTTCACTCCGCCGGGCTGCTCCCGGAAGAGCCGCACGTGCTTCCCGGGCAGGTTCTGCGCTGCCTGGCAGTGACCCAGAATTTTTTGGAGGATGTGAAGGTAGGACTTAGGGTTTAGGGTGTTTAGGATTTAGGATGCAAGTGCTATACCTTCAGGGTGTTGAGGTTTTAGGATTCAAGGTCTAGGGATTTTGGATCAAGGTGTAGAGTTTAAGGTTTAGGTTTTAGGGCTTAGGCTGTCTGGGTGCAGTGTTTTGGTGCGGAGAAGAGCGTAGGGTTGAGGAGCTTGTGGGTAGTAAGCCGGGTTCGAGCTCCAAGGCTCTTGATGAAACTAGTGATGGCAAGAACAACAGCAAGACCCAACAATCCTTATGGGTTCCCCCGACCGCGGTAGCCCACACAAAAACAAACCTGCAACCCAAACTGACTTCCAAACCCCCCACCCTCCCACCCACCCTGGACTAGAGAGCCTACCGTGACCCTTAGCCTCGGAGCCCCACCAGCCCCGCTGACGCCGCACACTACCTAGCCCAGACCATCACGCAGTAATGAACTGAGGAAGCAGCGCACTAGAAGCGAACAGAGAAAAATGCCCTACAACTCAGGGAAATTCTTAAAAACTACACATCCGGCCGCCCCTTCCCCTGAGCCATAGATGCAGCCACAAAACTAAGCTCCCTCTCACATCCTTCATGAAGCGTTCGACAGCGGCTCCAAAGCTCTGAGCCTTGAACCCCCACGAATGTGACCCTAGGAATCAGGAATCCCTAAGCAAAGTTATGATGGCCCTGCCTTTACAAACCCCCAAAACCCTCAGCAAGGGATTTGAATACCATACCCCCCCCGGTGCTAAAGGAGCCAATGAGGAAATATAGCGTTGCAACCCCTAACCTGAGGCCATAGGAGTTCATGAAAAACTTAAACTAAATTGTTTGAACAAAAATCACTCGAACCGCTGAAGTTCAGCTATTGGGATTTTAGAGTATTGCAACCTTAACTCGGGCCGTAAGCTGAAGCCTCCTGTAGGCCAACTTCATCGTCTGCGAAAGCCTGGACGCCCTCCTCCAGGAGGTCCTGTCAACAAAAAGGATTCTTAGTTGGGTACTGCCCCCCTCCCCCAAGTAACAGTCTATATTAGGGGTCCTATTAAGCGCTATATATAACCATAATATAAATATTATCCAACTGTTGCTGAGGGGGGGGCAGTACCCAAATTCTTAGAATGTTTGGGGGTTAGGCTTGTCTTTGAGGCTCAAGGCTGTTAATTTCTTCAACTATCTTAAAACTTGGAGCTTAGGGCGTAGACCCTTGAGGAAAAAGTATAGCCATTCCAACAATGCAAATATGCCACGAAGAAGAATTCAACAATCTGAATGACCGGGGAGCTTCCCGCCAACTGCGAAAGGCTTAACGGCCTTTAGCCCAGTCACTTATACATTAGGAGGCCCCCTCCTCTGGAATGGTGGCACAATAAGAATATAATCGGACCCTCATATACTCATTATTCTCCTTTGCAGTCACTATTACAGGGTGGGAGGTCCTCCTAACTTATATTGGGGAAGGCTGCGCTTCCAATTTGAGGCTTACGGATTGGTCTCCAGGGATCGTTTGCTGGAGCGTGGGTTTCAGAAACTCATCACAGGACTTGGCCTTCACATGGTTTCAATCATAGGTGGGTGTCAAACACGTTCGGAAATTGTTTCGGCAGCCTATGATTCTCGCAAGCTTGGTTCATATGCCTCCGGCCTGGACTATGTGGGGAATGTTGAAGTCAGGGGGCAAGACAAGACAGCGACGTGATTTGAGATGGCTGCACATGAGCCCACGGATTGAGAGGCTGATGTTGGGGCCCGAGACTCCCCCTGACTCTACCAAGGGGAAAGCTGCAGGCTGCTTGTCCTAAACCCTCGAGGTTCAACGTCGCAAGCCGAGCTCTTCCAACCTCAACCCCAGGCCCCGAAACCCCCGAACCACTATACCGACATATTACTATACTACTCTAATGTACTACTATTTTGCGGTACTGCTATACTACTATAGTACTATACTGCACCCACGCAATTCTTAACTCCAAGCCCGCCTGCTGCTTCATCTGCCCCGGTTTCACCACGGCAGTGTAGAAGTTCTCGTCCCCCTGCCGTCCGCTGCCGGTTGAAAGGTTTTTTTTGCTAGGGCCATGCGCGCGAGTCGGCACGCTTTGGCGTCTGCCCAAAAGCGGGATTTCTCAGCACACGCACTATGGATGCATACTTTGAGGGTCCGAAGGCGGTGTGGTCCGTTGAGTGATAAATATCTGGGAAATATTGGGTAGAAAGGTCTTCAGTACTGCCTTGTTCCCAAACTAACCTCGCAGCCCCTTCACCTGCCTTTACACAGGAGAGTAGTCTGGTTCCACGTTAGTTTGGGAGAGGCGTATCCCATGAAGAAAAACAACAGAATGCCTCTGGTGGATTTGATAAGATGCCAAACTGCCTCACATATCCTGGGGTTCTTCTTGGAATAGGCTAGTCGAACTAACCCTCTACCCTACAACAGGCATGGGCACACTTATTTGGCTGCAAGATGTGTCAGGATCATTGGGAGGGGGAAGGCCCTTGCCCATCCCCCTCCTCATGTCGGGAAGTGTTTCACCCCTAGTTAACTTGGCCATTGGGCCAACACACCCAAAATCCTATTAGACCCTGCCCTGTCTGGGGCGGGCGGGCGGGCGGGCTTTCAAAGCCACATCGATTGTAGACACCTGACGAAATCAAATGGCAGCGAACCTGACAAGGGAGCCATGACGCAAACTAGACTGCATGCCTATGTTTACGGGTGTAGGGTTTGCTGTGTGCGTCGGCCATATGCCAAACCTACCCCGACGCAAACATCCCGAGCAATCACAGCACAGTAAAGGCTCCAAAACGCTGCACCTGCCTAAAGCCTAAACCCCGAAACCCTACAGTTCTTAAAACCAAAATTAGAAACTGCTTGCCAGCAACTGTTGCCCCTCCCTACCCAAAGTATTGCATTCTGCGTATAGCTATTATACCCCCAAAAGAATATATGATACACATATATATGAATATATATATATATGGGTATCCCTTTATATACATATATATATATACATATATTGACCTATACTGTGGAACCTACAAAAAGCACTACAGACCCCTAAATAAGCCCCACTTCCATTTGATTTTCCATTTGATTTTCCCTTATCCCCTAGACCAACCCTATACTTGCCATTTTATTTCCCAGTCCCTACTACTATTATTGGTACCTATAGACTCCCCATCATCCAAGAAATGACTCGACAAAGTACGCCTCGCCCTTACCCATCTGCTGGTCCGGCCCTTTCTGGAGGTCCCTGGCGTAGGGTTTAGGGTTTAAGGATCTAAAAAATCACAACGAGGGTTTTGGGGCCCCTTTAAGAGCCTATGGGTTTTATGTAGGGTCTAGCTTTTCGTAAATGCTTAGAGAAGTGGAGATTTAAATGGACAAGGAAATGACACATGAAGTGAAAACTCTGTGGCCTGTGGGGATTCCTGAATGTTGGGGCCTGAACGATTACCATATTTTTCGAAATATATGATCTTACAAGTATACTCTACTCATTGCAAAGGAGAATATGACTGACTTTTCAGGCTTCTGCCACGTGGGATCTGGGCACTTCGGAGCCAGGGTTTTGGGGGTTGGGGCGGCGAGCTCCGAGGCGTAGGGGTGTTTGGGATTTTGGTTTGGGGATTTCAAGCATCAAGTTTGCGATGGACCCTAGGCCCTAAACTCTAAACCTTCAACCCTAAGTCCCTAAACCCTCAACCCTCAACCCTGACCCTAAACCCAAAACTCTAGACCTCGAACCCTAGATCCTTAATCCTACCATGACCCTCTCGTCTTGGGGAGGCGCCTCCTCTGCTGCCACTGCGGCACGGATCCCGCGAAAGGGATGCGCATGATCTTCTTGCCCTGTCCTTGACTTACTGGTTTAGGATAATATTGCTGTATTATAGGTACTGTTATAGGTCCTTAGCTTACTGGCGTTTCATGGTTTAAGGTGAATTGGGTCTAGGCCCGAAATATGGTTTCACTGGCCTTCCCTTTTTCCATCCTGGTCGGTTTTTGGAGCTGGGATTTTAAAGGCACCCCCTTTGGCTGCAGGGATTTAGGTTTGGGGGGTGGCCTTGGCAGGGTTTGCGGAAAGTTTGGGGCTCTATGCCGCCCCCGACCCAGGCCATGCCGTAGCTCATGCGTGCTTGGAAGCACCGTTCATACTAATATCACCCCCCGAGGAAGATTCAATATTGCGAGTGAAAGGTTTTAGTATTTTGGTATGGGTATGAGGGAGAGGGTTCATGGAAATTCGACATCTACCACGGCGCATCCACAATTCAAACTTTGGGACTTTTTGCAGCATTTCCTTGTATCAGTTAATGGATTATCCGGACTGGGGGCCTGTCGAAACTATCGAAAGTTTTCCAGACCTCAAACCCCAAGGGCAGAAGCCCTAAGTAATCCCTAAACTCCCAAAGAGCTCCAACGGAAAAAACTTCGTCCTAGACCCAGAACCATTTCCTACACTCGGAGCCCCTGCCTTCGGTGACTCCTTCCTTAAATCCTGAACCCAAGAAACCTCTAAACCCTAAAACCCTGCGTGCGAGGGGCGCTCAAAGTCCGTAAGACGAGCATTGAGCGCATTGATCCTTGAAGAGTTGCCGGCAATGGGGATAGATTGGGATAACGGAAAAGAAAATAGAAAGTATTATTTAGGGTTTAGGGACATATTACCCGAATAAGGGAGAATCAACTGAGAAAAGGGAAACCCAGATTACGCAGGGGTCTATAGGGATGAGGGTTTCCCAAAATTCGGGGTACCCCATACAAGTGTTTTACTCCCGAGTTTCGAAGCTAACCTATTTTACGTAGACCTGGGCCCGGGATCCTCAGATTCCGCTGAGGCTGGGGTTTGAGTTTCAGAGACTGCCAGGGTTTAGGGTTTGGGGGTTTAAGGAAGCTCTACTCAAAGCATGCTGAACAGCTCATGGGATGGTCGCCTTTGACAGGTCCTGAAAGATGCCTTGGGAAAGTCTACACTGCACAATTTAGAATAATTAGAAACCACGTACGCCTGGCGTTTAGTGGATCTGACTACGGTAACTAGCTGTGACGAATTTTGCGGAGGTGTTCCAATGTTCCGCAGACCTCGCAACGTTTTGACTACCCACCCCTTAGCCCAAGGCCCTATATGAGCTCTCATCTGAGGTCCTAGTATCCCCCTTAATGATCCCTGTAACACTCCCCTATATAATCCCGTATATACATCCCTTTAAGCAGTTTAGATTATAGCTCGCATGGATTCTTGAGAGCGGATGAGACTCTTCCGGGATCTCTTGAAACCTGTTCAAACCAGGGGCCCAGTGCCTCCCCGGGTTTAGGGTTTAAGGCTTACTTACACTAATCCCCACAAACACCTACATAAGTCCAGGTTTCCATTATATATATATATATACCCAATAAACTCCCAAACCTCTAGATAGTGTTGTCCATGTCATGTCCATTGAGCTTTCCATGTGGCTCTCCATTATGATAAGATGTCCAAAATCCCAAGCCACTCAGTCTTTAGGGCATTCTAGAAATCCTAGAACAAATTGATCCTTCTTCTGACCTTCCTACCCCCCAAACAAACTGGGTCCTTGTGATAAAAGACCCCAACATGAGACCCTAAACCCTAAACCCTAAACTCCTAAACCAAAAAGAGGCTTGCAGGCAGGCGTCTGCTGGCTTCCGGGGATCGGGAGCCGCACAAAACGCGTGAGAAGTCGCACCTGAGTAGTGTTTTTTTGGTGGTTAAACCCAGTAAGATTATCTTCCTATGTAAAATACTATACTCCAAAAGGAGGATATAATCTTACTCTATAATGGGTACCATAATATCCCCAAATAAAATACTACTCACCTGCAGCTCGGGCGACCCGGATAGGGTTTTGGGTCTGGCAATCACAGCTACCCTTACCATAGTAAAGACCCTTACCATAAAGTGACAACAAAGCAGCCATCTTGGGACTGAAAAGTTTGGGGTTCCGGGCAATCTTGAGGTCTAACTGGCCTAAAACCCTGTCGCCTTCTTGACTGCATTGCAACGCCCTAAACTAAAAGCTTCAAACACCTCTCGTCTTAACGCTCAGGCCACAAACTCCACACCTTCAGAACTCTCGGCTCCCAAGCGCACTGCCCACGGCTATCGCGCACACAGCATGTCTTGACGTGCCAGAAGAGGCCCTATTTAGATTATTGTTGTTTGCAGATATTTGCCTGCAGGGCGCGAAGGGTTAAGAGATTTCCTACTGGCTGCGCCCCAAAACTGCAAACTGCAAACCCCTGCCAATACCTTCAACCATCAAGCCCAACATCCAAACTCGATGCCAAGCACTGACTACAGCCGTGAGAGACCAAATAACTAGACTGCGATGATCTCTACAACACCCGCAACCCTAAACCTGAAGCCTATCTGAACTCTACACCTCCCTATACCCACGCCCTTTCAAGAAACAAACCTGAACGTCACAATCCCAAGCCCTTGCTGCAAGGTCACGCCGAAGCTATGGGAGGAGATGGACGCGTACATGCTGAACCTAGGCTCTTTGGGGTCTAGGGGCTGGGGGTCTGAGATTTTTGGGTTCAGGGTTTAGGGTGATGTGGCTACTCTGCGCAACTGCGATAACAGAAAACATCGTAGACAAATGGGCTATGAAGGGATTAAAGGTGGACAGTAGGGATGCTGTCTAAGCAGTTGGAATTGTCTTGGGAAACTCCCAATTCATGAGGATGACCATGCGGATCTCAAATTAGTCATGGCCACATGCAACTACTAGCAGACGTCAGCAGGATCATGGACAGGAATAGCGACAACAATCAAAGCAAGATGCGCATGCATAATGGGCTTGGAGAGTGAGCATGTCATGCAGTTCTGCAGAGGTCTGAATCAGGAGCATCAGCCATGCGCTTCTAGAGCGACTTCTGGCACGAGCTCCGCCAGAAACTTCGAGGAATGCTTCTTGCTGGGTCTTATTACTATTATTACTATTATTACTATTATTACTATTACTACTATTGTTACTATTATTACTATTATTACTATTATTACTATAATTACTATTATTCCTATTATTACCATTATTACGATTATTACTATTAGTACTACTATTGCTATTAAGACTTTTATTCCCGTTATTATTGTTATTATTGTTATTATTGTTGTTGTTGCTGGGTGTTCCAGTGGCGCAGTCTTTTGAAGTGGCTTCAGGCCTTCTGGCCTAACATAGATGAGCTTCAGGCATCCAAACCAAACTCCACGCCCTATATACACCAGGTCGGCTTCTAATACTAAAAAATCTGCATGACCCTAAGTACAGAATCCCAGGCTGAAGCAGAGACCTTCCCTCTGAGGCCTCAACCATACGCACAAAAGCACATAGATGAATGTCCCAGCGGCCTGGGCCACCAATCCCAGGTGAGTTTAGGATTTAGGATTTAGGATTTTTGGGGTTTAGGGCTTAGGGCTCAGGGTGCAGGATTTGTTTGTAGTTGTAGGTCTGGTTCTAAAGGATCCTCAAAACAAATTCTTGCAATGTTGGGCTGTATGCAAGTGGTGCGCGACTCGAGAAATACTCAGCATAGAGATCCCTCCCTTGCAGTGGTGGTGTCTTGAGTTTCGGGAATCCAGCAATTACTGGGTTGCTGTTAAGGGACTTAAATTAAGTTACCATAATGGGTATATATAGTAATTAATAGGGTTCCCCCAATATAGTAAGTTAAATCAAGTTCCTCAACAGCAACCCAGATTATTGTTGGGAGATGCTTGGTAGATCCTCATGTCTTGGTGAGCAACACCCTAGAGCTAGCACTCGCATATTTGATTGACTTAGGGAGTTTTCCACGCCACGGGAGAGCCCTACCAAGGACACTTTGTTCCAGTAAATCTCACGGTTGTGGCAAGTTTCTGGGTATCCTGTTGACTATTTCACCTAGAGAACCGTGAGCTCTGGAAGCTACCAACTTTCGAGTGAGGGGAGCTCATGGTCCACATAGTCTGAATAAGCCCACTATCGATCAATGTCTTCCCCACTCACCATGGGCCCTCCCGGGCGCCCCTATCATACCCAATCCCAAAACTCTTTGGCCAAACTCCGCAAGCATAAGCCTTACCATCAAAATCCTCAATCCCTTGAAGACAAAAGGGCTCGCAATCTGAGGGTCGGGCCGACATCCAGTAGAGCCCCAAAAGAAAGGGCGGGGACGAGGTCTTGGCAATGGCTTTTTGAGCTTAGCCGGTCTCGGGCAATTGCTCAAACATCCCGAGAACACCCTACTTGAGGGGCTTCTTGGCTTGCTCCGAAAAAGGTTCTACTGTAGGTGAGTTTGGCTTGAGTTCAAGGCTTTGAAAGCTGAAAGCTTGGGACTAGTATATGGACTGGACTTATACCCCCCTGAAGTAGATAGAATATGGAATTGACCAATATCATAGTTAGATCCCCGAGGTAGGGCTTACATTTACGACCCAGCAGTGGAGAAATTACATGACGTAATACGCTTGAGGAAACTCCATTTCCTTCCCCAAAACCTGTTTAGGGTTTAGGGTTTGTGCAAGCCGGAAAATTTTCCGGCATTTTCATACTGGTGCTCAAGGGGGAGGGGGGGGTAATATAGGTACCATTATCGGGGTATATATGGGGATTCTATATGGGGATTATTATAGGCATTTGCTAGGGCCATGCACATATTTCTGCGCGTCTGTGCTCGCTTCGGCGCCATCAAAGGGAACTTCTAAAGTGCTCTACAAGTGCCCAGCACTCTCTCCAAAACGAACATGGATCCCCAACAGTACCACTACAGCAGAAGACCAGGTTGCTCCTACGGAACTTAAATGAAATTACCATCACAAGGCAAACCTATTATTTACTACATACCCATCTTATGGTAACTTACGTGTAGGCTTCTTAAAAGCAACCCGGAAGATGTCATATGAGTCATAGTCTTAAACTCCTAGTATCCCCTTGATAAACCTTATAGTAGTCCCGTACATGATACCCTAGATAACCCCTTTAAGGAGTTTAGACTATAGCTCATATAAAATCTTCGTCAAGAGTTGAGTCTCATCTCAAAGGCTTTTGGGATTTCCCGGCCCTACGGCAAGGGGACTCAAAAGGAGCAATCATGCTTCTGACTGGGTTGCTGTTAAGGAACTTAAATTAAGTTGCTATATTGGGGAAACCCTATTATTTACTATATATACCAAGTATGGTAACTTAATTCAAGTTCCTTAACAGCAACCCAAATGAATGCCCACAGGTGGAACACCTCGACCTCAAACCTGAAGCCCAAGCCCGCACTTGCATGGTTTACACCGTGCTCCCCCCGAAAAGCCCTGCCAATGTATACACCAGCACACTATACACCGTTTACAAATTCACCAAACCAACGATCCCCGTGAAAGGCAATCCAAGACGTGGCCCTGCTAAGAAAATGTTGATTTAGGGCTTAGGGTAGCTCAACCCTGAAACAGCATAACTTCCAGTGCTTGTAGTACCTCAGGAGGGAATTAGGAGTTCTGGGTGTTGCGTTCAGGGCCCTCTCAAAAAGAACATCGCAGTTTGCGATCACCTATGAGTTCAAGAGTTCCAGTCTCTGGGGCCCCGGTCCCGGATACGGCCCTCAGTGTAGTAGATGACTGTACACTCCAGGACCAGTGCCCCCACCACATGGTACCTGATGTGGGAAGGCAGTTCGAAGCCAGTAGTCAAAGGTTCGCGCTTCAAAGTCTTGGGATTGGTTTTGACATGTGTCCATGTGTATCGTTATGTTACCGTTCTGTGATTATGAGTGTATTATGGAAAGGAGAAGCAGACCAATGATGATCAGCAGTGTACTTGACATGACGCCAGCTTTCGTCAACCGAGGTTGCCTGGAGATGCCGCAGAAGGGTCAAGGGTCTAGGGTTCCGGATAAAAGCCTAGGGTTTAGGTCTAGGGCTAAGGGTTTGGGGCTAGGGCTAAGGGTTTGGGGTTTAGGGTTTGAGGTCTTTTTGCTGCTGCCGTGCGCACTAGTTTTGCGCACATTGGCGCCGCTGCTGGAAAACTTCGCAAGGATCTGGATATTGTAGCGCGAACTACGTGAGGGCCGAGAATTCCTCTAGGGTTGAAGGTCCAGGCATCTTGGGAAATGACGTTGAGTTGTGATCTCAATCCAATATGGGATTTTTCCACCTCTACGTCTACCTGTGCACTGTATGCGGTCCTTAAGGGCTGGACTAAAAACCACATGGTGCAAAGGATCTGAATAATTACTCTGAAAAACTTGCTCGACCATTTTGAGCTGTAGCTTGTTTAGAGTATGGGACGAATGTCTGGGGTTAGGGTTTGAGGCTTAGGGTTTGGGGCTTAGGGTTTGGGGCTTAGGGTTTAGGGCTTAGGGTTTAGAGTCATCACAGGGTTCCTCTTCGGAACTGCATGGCGAGCACTTTGAGAAACTCCAACAGCAATCATCCCTGGGTACTAATAAACACCCCCCTTCCTAACATAAACTATGTCACCCAATATAATGTCTCTCATAAGGAACTTCTATGAAGCGATTAATGGAAGAATGTTGGGGTGCTATTAAAGATGATCATCTCGAATCTCGTCTATTGGTTTCAGGCACATGCAAACATGTAAAATACAATCTGAACCCTGAACTCGAATAGGGGTGCATCTCCATCTTGCCCACCGTCAGCTCCACAAGGTCCCGGATGTCCTTCCAAGATCTTCCCCAAAAATGCGGAATTACAGCCAGATGTTAACAACAGGATCACATACGTAAAGCACGAAGCGGGCACAAAGGGAATATGAACAAGCAAGCGCCTCTAGCTGCACAGAAAACTGCGGCGTGGCATACTAAAGCCTTCGTGGCAAAACGATTTAAGTTTTGTTCGTCTCTGAAAGGAAGGCTAGGGTCTGAGACACTAAAACAGACCTCTCCGCGCATCATCAAATATGCAACTCGATACATATGGGGTTTCCTAGGAAACATTTAACAAGAGAGTAAATGTCGGGGGAAGGGATTGATGGGGGCGTCAGGATGAGAACAATTTCCAGGGGGTTCGGAAAATCATCTGAGCTGGTCTGAATGATTCTGATACAGCAGACAATGAACAAACAAAACGTCGGGATCTGCAGGTGATGTGCTGAGGGGTGAGACCAAGTTCCACCCGGAACCCCCCTACATCCCTGCAGTGCGCTTGGACTGCCTCGCGGAAGAGCTGGAAGCGTTTGATCTGCATCTCCAGTCTCAGCCTCCCGACCAGAGGATTCGGGGGGTCTCAAGAGAGGGGGCGCTCTTCGGTCCCTCTAAAAGGATATGTGCATATGTATGTATGTACTTATTATATATCGACTTATGTTGTATTTATACAGAGAGAGAGAGAGAGAGGGAGGCTGTATTTTGACTGTTTTTGAAATCTGCAAGATAATCATGAAATGATGCTGTGGGCACAGCCTCACTTCGTAGGGAGCACACTTCACTTAGGGACTGGTCGGACCGCACAGGATGTCACTGGTCCCAGTGTTTGTGGATAGCATTGGCAACCGTGAAGGCTTCCGATTCGTCTTTCCAGCCGTTACACGAGATGAGGATCTGCTTGCTGCAGCTGGCTTCCCTTCCATGGCATCAAACCCCATGCCCTCAACCCTGAACCGCAAAATCCTAAACCCTGAACCCTAAATTAAATAAACGTAAACCTTGACAAAGGCCACCGTCAAGCCAAACCCTGAGGCAGCGGCAGCTCTCGATCCAGCCGCTGACCCTGACAGCAGGCAGTTGTTCAACACCCCCTTGCTGGTGCTTGCCAAACTGTTGGATTCTTGTTGGGGGGCTTGATGAGAGCTGCTATGCTATGTGGGGGGAGACCCAATTCTGAGAAATACTCTGGCGTCCAGGATAGAAGTTATGGTGCTTACAGAGCCCTACGAACAGGCCTCATAGATACTACAGGGGCCTAAATAATGACCAATACCATTTGAGATCCATTTGAGGTACCATATACTATAATTATACAAGGAGTATGGAAGCATAATATAGGTAATTATCCCTAAACCCTAAATCCTAAATATGGAACCATAATATTGGTAATTCTTTAGGTAATTCTTTAGGCCCCTATAGATATGTTGAAGAAACTGCTTTCATCACGCGCGACCAGGACGCAGGGATGAGGCTAGGGGTTACTTACCGGGGGTTAGCAGGGAATATTATATTAGGGTTATATAGGGATTACTACATTATAGTAAGGTATATATTGGGGTGGCGGGAATATATTACGTAGCGGCTATATAGGGATTTTATTCTCATATTCTCTACTAACCGCCAGCAAGGCTAGGGGTTCAGGGAGTGCGACGGCTAGCCTGTACAGCACGGAGGGCTATGTCTGGCACCTCGAGCCCCTGCGAAACAGAATTCAAGCCTGACTTGAGAACCCATGAACGCAAACTTGACTTTTCAGGCTCAGCCATACGGTCCTTCGACACAGTCGCCTAAATTGCCATGTTCCTTGTAGGAATTTGACCACTCCGCAAGGCCCGTGCGATGCTGAACAGCAGGGTCTTTGTGAAAGGACCAGCAGCACAGACCCCTGATCTTTGTCAGAGTCCGTGCGCCCCATCGCCGAGATTGCTGTCGAACGCTGGCTCAGTCCAGAATTGTCGTAGACCTGAACCCACCACGTTCAGGTAAAGCTGCTCCATGGTGCACAGCGCGTTCTGGTTCACCCGAAAACGGCCCAGCACGCCAGAATAGAAGCCAGGTGTCATCATGACATTTGCATCTGGGCCTGCAAGACGCGCCCAGTAGTTTTGCAGGCGACAGCTCCGCAGCTCGGAAACACCTGGGGGCTGCAAAAAAGCATCTGGGAGGCCTAGAGATAAGGATCAAAGCAATTCGTGCCCAATGATTAGGAAGCCTAGCTTCTCATAGTAACATCAGAAGGCCACACAAAATCTGTTTTAAGAAATGGCTACCTCTCATTTTGGGACTTTCTGAGCGAGGATGATGATGTCGTCCAGCTCGATGCAGCCACCATCCAGGACATCCCCGCCCGAGAGGTACGGCAATCTGCTCACGGCCTTAACCTGCTCAGGATTTTGAATTTACGGTCGGGGTTTACAGGGCCTGGGAAGGCCCCTGCCCTAAACTACCCCTCGAAGCCCCACACGCTGAACCCTAAATATACAGTAGATTCCATTTGCTCTTCAGTTCTTGCAGCCTGTATATCCCCATGTATTCCAACGTATCGCGATGTATCCCTTCAAGGGACCTAAGCCCCCAGCCTGAAAGCCCAAACTGGGCAGAAGCTCTTGAATCATGACCAAGCCATCCTAGGTAGGGTTTAAGGATTTGTGTGTGTGTGTGTTGTTTTTTTGGGGGGGAGGGGAGGGTTTGGGGATTAGGGTTTGGGGTTTCGGGTTTAAAGTTTCAGGTACAGGGTTTAGGCTCTGCTCGAGGGGTGGTTTCGGGTGCTGCGGGTTCTATGGGTCCATGGATCCGTTTAAAAAAGGGTATGTATAGGGATGACGAGGGATATATATGGACTCATATATACTCATATGTGATTTAGGGATAGGGGCGTTTTGGGGTCTAGGCCTTTAGGGTTGGGGCTTTACGACTAGGTGGTAAGCGTCAAGGTCGGACTGAATGAAATTGAAGGCACCCTAACTCTGTCAGGGTTTTCCCCCGCCTTTACTGAGCATAACAATGCCGATTCCAATCGTCCTTGCTCGGCAGCTATGGATAGCGTCAGCCCAAATCTGATATCTACAAACCTTGCCTCTATAGCTGTCCATGCTATGCTATGTCTCCAAACTCCAATTGCAAACAAAACGGTTTACTGTGCCAACAACTCCTGAAAATACATCAACGCTGCGGACGGCGGTGCCATCAACCCTCCTCTGACTAGCCTTTGGTTAGCTAGGAATGGATACTTAAAGCAGTCCCTATACAACCCATTATAATCATTTCCATTTTCTTTTCCATTCCTTCCTTCCCAGCTAACAGAAGGACAGCGGAACAACAAGAGAAGGCCTGCTAATACGACCAAGGAACCTCCTCCCAAGAGGCCTGGCTGAAATTTAACGCCTCCAGAGGCTCCCCATTCCAGCTCCTTAGAAGAACTTTGACAGCTCTGGACTTCAAGAATAATAGTAGCAATGAAAGCATAAATAGCAACAGAACTAATAACCATAATAATAACAATAAGGTTAACCATACGAATCACAATGCTAAGATCTACTGCAAGAAACCTATATTCTTGGCTCGGGGCTTGGAGCTCAGGAATGCGGAGTGCGAGGCTTCGGGGGTTGAGCGCTCCGAACTCTCTACTCCAAACGGTTTCAGGGGGTTTTTGGGTGTCCAAGCAAGGCATAGTTCAAATTAGGGTTTAGGTTCTAGGGTCTAGGGTTTAGGATTTAGGGTGGGTTCCAAAATTCAATGCCCCACTTCTTTTGATGCATGGGATGCAGATGTTGAAGGTCATGGAGTTGGTCCCTGACTGTCGCCAGGCGAGGGCTTGCATTGCCTTTTGGAAACGGAAGCTGTCCGCTAAATCCCAAGCCCTTGAGCTCCAAACCCAGAACCCTAGGCCATCAAGCCCCGAAACTTGGCTTTTGTCAGCTCTGGTGCGTTGCTGGTGGTGGCAGCCTGACTGAGTGTTTATAATGGTTGCAGATTCCTTCCAGGCTGGAAAGAACACCATACTGAGCACCCAGTCACTAACCCTAAACCCTAAACCCTAAACCCCAAACACATATACCCAAAGCCCGAAAATCTTAAACCTCAAGTCTTGCCTATTCTACCCTTGAACCCACACTCCAACGATCGCTATCCCAGGTTCGTCTCAGGCCCGTAGTAGGAAGCAGCAAAGGGCCTTAGCTGTTAAACATCCCGTAACAAATGCTTGAAAACCAACCTCCAAGATTAGTCCGGTTCCAGGTAAGTATTCGGTAGTATAAGATAATTGATACTATCTAGTAATGAGAACCTGACTATTCAATACTACTAGAATTGCTGGGGGTAGGCTAAGTCCACAAAGGCAACGTGACGGGACTCCGCACAGCTCAGGGCATCTTAGAATCAACCACGACGATGTCCCTTCAAAGTTTTGCTTCTCCGAGACCCTCAAAGGGAACTCGAAGGGGATGGAAGAATCTTGGCTCCGGACCCCAGATTACATTTTGGGTAGCCCTAACCTCCAGGCAAAACACTGAACCACCTAACCCCGATCCCCAAGCCCTTCTGAAATGGCCCCAAGCTACAGGGGGCTGGCCAGCAGCAGGTGCCCACCGTGCTCCTGGAGCACCATTGCTTGGGAAACTTACTGGTGGTTAGTAGGGACTGAAGGAACTGAACGAATCTAAAAAACCTAAACCCTTTTTTACCCTTAGCTGGGCTGCGCCAAGGCCCTTGACCAATGGTGACCCTTCCGATTTGTAATGCAGAGGTCACCATAACAAGTTTGGGTTGTATGGGTGGGGATCGCAATGTATAGCCCTCAGGGACCCTGGGTAAATATGCCGTTACATAAAAAATTAAGGTCCCCCTGAAAGACTAGTGTGGGGTACCTGGTGACAAACCTCCATAATTCTTGCTAAGCCAGCTCTTCACCATTACAAATGGGCGGGTGCGAAACAATTTCAATGCGGCTTGGTGGCTGCTGTAGATTAAAACTGGATTCAGAATGCAAACTACTGTGTTCATTCTGATTCCTGCGCACGATGCAGATGCGTCACTGCATACAGCTTTCAAGCTCAATACAACTGGGACACAATCACATGTCCAACTTTTGTTGGCGTCCAAGGCCTTTCTCAGATTTGAAGGTCTGGGTAATTCATCGCGTGCACCCCAGGACGGGCAATTGTGCGAATTCGTCAAGCTGAAGGGACCCCGAATTCTCAACCCTAAACTGGGTTGCTGCTAAGGAACTTCATTAAGTTACCATAATGCCGGTATATAGCAATTTATAGGGTTTCAGTATTATGATAACTTAATTTAAGTTCCTTAACAGCAAACCAGTTAAACCAGAAACCCTCATGGAGCTCCAGCAACGTGGATGCAGCGGCTAGGAGCCGGGATGGGGAAGCGCAACGGTCGAGGACGTTCCTGGGCTCGTGCTTGGGTATGGGCCACTTGGTTTAGGATTGGGAACTCAAGGGACTAGGGCTATAAAGATTGAGAGACTAGATAAATTTCCTAGACAAGTTTAGAGTTCAGAATTTAAACGCTTCATTCTTACTTAGGTGCCCATGGCTTGTACCACTCCTCAACCTTGAACCATGAAAGCTAGATCTGCTGAATCTGCTCCAAAACACAACACAGACACCAGGGAAAAGAGCTTTTCCTTTTGCGAACGCACCGCCGCGGTTGCAGAAATGTCCTCGCACCTGAATGTCTGCTTTGCAAAAAAAGAAGGAGCCTCATATCAAATTTGAAAGAAAAAAAAACAGGACTCGGCTCCTCGCTCTTCTTTTACGGCTCGAAAGATTATGCCTTGAACATAAACTCGGTTGGCCTTTGGAACCCTTTGAAAAAATTGGTACATAGGGTCCTTATGAAACCAATTAGGGGAAATATTGAAGTATCCCAAAGGCCAACCAAGTAAATGTAAGCAATCTCATTGGTGAGACAACGCAGTTTTGACTGTTCTGTTGTGATCTATGTGCGTGCATCTCCTACCTAGGATTTAGGGTTTAGGGTTTTAACCTTCCTCATCGTTCCTTACTATCCTCTTTCGAAAAAGATACTCTTCAAAACTTCACTTCTGAAGATCACTGAGCGGGAAAAAAGGTGCGTACATCTGAACTCGCTGACAACGCCCAGTTTCCCAGCTTCAAGTTCATCTACGTCACGAGACCGAAACCCCTAACCCCAATCCATGATCCCAAACCTCAAGCGATAGACCCTAAACCCTAAACTCTAAACCCTAAATCCTTAACCCAAACTTTAAGGACCTATAAACCTTGAGCCCAACACCCTCAATCTGGCGCAAGAGCTGCCAAAGCGCCAAACCTTGTAGCCCTGCTGCTGCAGATGCCAAGCCATGCCCTGCGATGTCTCCGCCTTGGCCCCATACCCTTACCTTAAGCTGAGAATCGAAGGGAAAAGACAATCGAAGCCACTATATATAAAGATCTTAAAGGTATATGTAGGACATGTATCCCCAATCGCCAAGAAGGGGGAATCAAATGCAAAAGAAAACGGATGACAAAATGGAAACTGGGAACATACAAGGGTTGGGATAGGGGTTGTATTGTCTTCGGTTTTTCTGCTGGCTTGTTTAAACGAGGTGGCCGGCCGGATACAAAGATTAGATACACGTCTTGTGTTTATGTAGACTTTAGGGAATCGAGTTTGATGATATGGTGGCTGTTCCAAAATATAATAGTAATAATATACCAATAGTAACAATAATATAATACTAATAATAAAAATATAATATAGTAATAAAAACAATAATAATATAACATAATATAATAATAATGATAGTAACAATAATATAATAGTAATAATATATTGTAGTTTTGGATTAGGCTGAGGGATGACAGTTTAGGCTTTCGAGGATTGCCCCACGGAGTTCTTTTCAACAGATTTCTAGGTTGATGACCCCTATGATCCATATAGTAACCCTAATTATCCCCATTATTAACCTACTTACTAAGTTCCCCTGACCCTCCAAGTACCCGTCACGTAGAAGGGAACGTCAAGCCATCTGGCCCAAAAGACATCCAGGTGTTCTGGGTACATGGAGAAGGAGATCCATGATATGGAAGCCTGTGGGCAAGCAGGGGATGAGGGAAATCCATGCAAACCTCCCAAACCCTCTTAGTGCTCTAGGACTCTACAACCGTAGAATGAGTGCTTGCTCCAAATGTTGCACCACAACTTTACGGATAAGCTCCGCTTCTTACACATCACATCACAGATGTTCCCAAGCAATCCTTTATCCTGCCCTCAGCCCATGGACTCCAAATAGAAAAAGCCTGAACCCGCAACCCCAAACCCTGAACCTAGACCTTGAACTATATAACCCTATAGTAGCCTCCATTTTCTTTTCCATCATCCCTATATAACCCCTATATAATGCCAAGATACCCTATATAACCCTATAGTACTACCCCTGAACCTCGAACTCAAACTGGTCGAAAGCACTACCACCACTTCGTCACTCAGCTTGCGGAGCTCGGCAGTGTGGCAGCCGTCCCCAGAGCCCACATCAAGCACCCTACTGAGGGGCCTGCACGCGGCTCAGGAGTTCTTAGTCTTTAGGGTTTAGGGTTTAGGGTTTAGGGGTTTAGGGTTTAGGGGTTTAGGGTTTAGGTTTTGGAGTTCATGGCTTAGTGGTTCGGCGAATAAGGATCATTCTTCTGTATCAAAGCGAATATGCTGGGGGGAAAAGATTTGAGGGAGGGACGCTCGGGCTTGAGATTTAGAGTTCGGATTTTACGACTGTACGGGCCTCTAGAGAAAAAAACCTTCTCCACTACCATCAAACTTGAACAGGCCGGCGCGGGTACATGTACATCATGCCCAAACGTTCAAGCGGCGCAGGTGTTGGGATCGAGGGTTGTGAGGCTAAGCTCAGGGTTCCCAAGAAAAAGCAAAAGGCCTAGGAGCTCAGGTTCGCTTAGGGTTTAGCAGCATGGGGTCATGCTCAGGCCCATGTATAGACCAGTCCAACCCGGCTATCAGCCACCACCCAGGCCAGACACTTCGAACTAGTGGGTCCCTAAAACCCTATTCCAAAGCACCGGAACCCCGAAACCACAAAACCCATTCCTACACACCCCCGAAACCCACCAAAACCAATCCCTTGAACCCCTAGACCCTAAACCCTAAACCCTAAAACCCTAGACCCTTAAACCCCAAACCAGGAAGCCTCGCTACACCGGCGAAGCCCAGGAGCTGCTGTAGCTGCGCAGCCGTGAAGAGGTGGGAACCGGCAGGGTAGAGCAAAGCCTGTCTACAGGGCTTAGGGTTTAGGGTTTAGGGTTTAGGGTTTCGGGTCTTCCGCAGGGTTGTACAGGGGTCATATAGGTTCACATAGAGTTATCTGGGGTTGTATAAACTTATACAGGGTTACATGGGGAGTATTTCAGATATTGAGGATTATGAACATGTTTAGGTGCCAAGGGGCTTCCGGATACATGCTAGAAGTTTTTGTTTTTAGGGTTTCGGTTTGGGGTCCAGGCAAAATTATCATCACGTAGAAAGATGATGCAACATGCAACGGGAATCAAGGTTACAGGTTTACGGTTCAGGTTAGGGCTCAGGGCTTCGGGCTACGGACTCCTGATACTGGAGAATCATACAGAAAAGTACACATTATGGAAACTGTGGGGGGTAGATCTGAGGATTCTGCGAGGGGGTGCAGGGGCTTTCGAAGGCTTAACTAGAATTTAGGATTTAAAAGCTGGGTTCCAGATTCCAGGTCCACGATTTTGAAGGGGAGTATAGAGGATATGTGGGGTCTGGGGTTGACGATTCTGAAGGGGGGCTGCTTGCTGGGCTTTGGGTCCAGGGTTTTCATTGTAGGACTACGTGCAAAGGGATCCGAATCAACCTTTGAAAAATTGATCAACTTTTTGATAGGAAATGTCGGGCTTTGGTGTTTTGATGAGCTTTCAGATGAAGCCATTTCAAGAATTGCAATGGGTGCAGGACTCTTCACACAAGCGCTGCCACCCTCCAGCATGAGCTTTCAAAAGTCCGACTTGAGCCCTAAATGAATAAGCTACCGAGGCAGGCCAACGCCCATACTTCTGGTGGTACCAAGCCACTGCTCGTGACCAAAATGTTAATGCTAATCATCTTTATGCCCCTGTGTATTCCTGTTCTCTCACTATCGGCGAGTGGGGGGAACAACCTATCCCTGTTCTCTGCTTCTCGCCTCTAAGTCAATAAGAGCAAAGGCCTGCAAATCGTACTCGTTCACTGGCAGCTCGCACAGAGCGTTGTACAGCGTGGCCTGGATCTCAGGCGCTTGTGGGCTGAATGTTTACTAAGACTCCTACGCTTACTGAGAAACGGCATTTTGCAAAGTTCCTGGCCTGTAATGTTAAGGATTGTATAGTATGGGGGTTCCACACGCTGATTCTAGGGGTTATCTAGGGTCACATAAGGTTTGGGGTTTTTGTGCTTAGGGTCGTTTGAACTTGGCTCTGCACAATTCCAGTGCTTCCAGCCCGCCCCACCCCCAGACTCTAAACCCTATCTTCCCCCAGCAACCCGATTTGAGTCGTCTAGGCCCCTGCAATCCATGATCCCTGTCAATCCCTACAAAAACCCTAGGGCCATTTCATGTTCCACTCCTTTTCCATCTATGTTCAATTATTATCTGGGTAGTCTCCCAGACCCTCTACAATGTATATATTACCCTAAACCCTCAACCTTGAATCCCTAAACATCATTAAAGCCTGAATTCTAGACCCTGCACCCAGCATCCGAATTCTTAAGGTCCCTAAACAAAGTATCTAGACCCACTTTCCGCTTCATTGTCCGTTTTCTCCTCGATCTGATTTTCCATTATCCCCCTAAACAACCCCTTTAACGGATTCCCATGTCGTCTTCCATTCGTTTGTCCATTTGATTCTCCATCATTCTAGGGTTGTACCCATAAACCCTTGAGAACCCCCCTGTAAGCCTGAATGCTATGGTCGTTTTCATTTCATTGTCCGTTTGATTCTTTAATATATTTACATTGAGCTCCTATCACTCCCTCAATCCTCAAACTGAAACCCTAAACCCTAAATAGTAGTTTCTATTTCATTTTCTATTCCCCCATACACCCCTACGTAACGCTTATTGGCAGCTCCTACCACTCTGCCCTAAACTACTACTCTGCCCTAAACTCTAAATAGTGGTTGCCATTTCCTTTTCGATTACCGCAGACACCCCTTTTATAACCCTAAACCCTAAACCCTAACTGGCATATTGGTACAAAAGGTAGTTTCCCAAAATTAGGGTACCCCAATATCGACCCCGATATACTATAATCCTTAATATGGGGACCCCCAATAAGCTACCCCTAATTTTGGGAAATCCTAATCCCTATATAATACCCTATATAATCCCAGTTTCCATTTCATTTTCCATTTTCTTTTCCATTTGATTCTCCATTATAGTAGGTACCTAAACCCTAAATAGTAGCTTCCATTTTCTTTTCCATTATCCCTATATAACCCCTATAAACCCCCTTTAAAAGGGTACCCCTAATTTTGGGAAACTCCCATATCTACATTAAGCTCCTATGACTTTGCCGCTTGGAGGCCTGTAGCCATGGTGCCACTGGCGCCTCGCACAGAAAACGCGTGGCAGCCTCGTGGGGACCAAGCGCCTGGGTCTCCGTGAATGGGTCTAGGGCCTAGGGCTTTTAGGTTTTAGGGTTCAGGGTTTAGTGTTTAGAGTTTCAGGTTGTTAGGGTTTAGGGCTTCAGGTTTTCAGGGTTAAGGTTTTACTCGCCCCTTTTACTCACGGTTTACGCTCGTAAGGGTTCAGGGTTTAGGGCTTATAGATTTTAAGGCTTAGGGCTTCGGTCTTTTAGGGTTTAGGGTTTGGGGTTCAGAGTTTAGGATTTAGGCCTCTGGGAAGGTGATTGCAGGACCAAGTTGGGGCACCATAAGAAGCCAGAGGAGTGCCTGGGAGGGACCATGGATTAGCTGGGTTGGCAACTAAAGCCCTCTGAAAGATATTAGTATATGGGGCCCCTTATTGAAGCCATCAGGGAAAATATTAAATATTTCAGGGGCCTACCCAGTTATGGAATGTTGGGGAATCTTGAACTGCCTGCTCTAACAACCTTGCAGCTCTGGTGAATTGCAGCGCAGCTTGAGGTCTAGGGCTTCAGGCTTGGGGTAACAGCCACGCGGTTTAGGGCTTGGGTTTTAGCTTTTATCTTTTTTCTGCGACTCTTTTCGACCGAAGCAAGGTTTGAGGGTTTTAGGATTCGGCGCTCTTGGTCTCAGCCCATTGGATTTGCGGGGTTCAGGGTTTGTAGGCTGTTTAGATGAAGGGCTTGGGAGCTTAAAGAGGCTGCTCTCCGAATGTCTGTTGACATGTAGTGTTGGTAGCGAAATCAAAAGAATGAGGCCTATAAGAGTGCTATTCTATAAGGAAAAATACTGTGTATCCAAGCTACCGCAGAGGCTTACCTCGTGGCATCATGTTTCCGTTTAGGAGACAATCGAAGAGTAGCACGACTAAGAATCAATGATAAGAACCGTCTGGGATCTCATGATCATAGTCACGTAGTTCGCTCAAAAGGATCATTGCACCTCACGAAGAGACGGGGAACTCTTATTCTCATCGCTAGCATACTCCGCTCAACAGAACTTCATAAGCCACAAGAAAATCTTCACAAAATCGCTCTCCTCCATGCAGCGCAAACTATAGGGATTGCTACTACAGGGACCCCCTCTCTAAACACTAAACCCTCCCGAAACCCGAAGCCCTGAACCCTGCGCCCTAAACTCCAGACCCCCAGCCTCCACAGAGTTGCTGTCAAGGAACACAAGCTTTAGTTTCTGTAAAAAGGAAACCCTAGTATGTACTGTGTCTGTGTACCATAATATATGATATTTATATGAGCTATACTCTAAACTCCTAGCATCCCCCTTAATATCCCTTATAATAGTCCCTATATATCCCCCTTTAAGGAGTTTAGACTACAGCTCCTTTGAGAACTGAGTTCAAATTCTTTGACAGCGAACCAACCCAAGTTCAAGAACGGTCCAGAAACCACGAAGAGCTCGGCAGCTTCTGGCGGCCAACTCGAGGGAGATACCTCATGCGCAAGGTTTGGGGGCCAAGGGCCAAGGGCTTGGGATTCTCTTGATTGAGGATCAAGAGGTTAGAGATTTGGAGTCCAGGCTTGAGGTTCGAGATTGAGGTTCAGGATTTTTTGCGATTCAGAGGTCCAGGATTCTAGGAATTCGGGACGTTTAGGGCGTGGGCTTAGGGTACCACTGTGCAGGCGAGTGTTTTCGTACCCGGAATGAACGGCATGTAACCCATGTCCCTCCTTAGTAGACTGGAGTGTTGACTGTAGCTCCAGTCCTCTAAGTTTGAGCCCAGGAGCCCACCAGGTCTTCTCCATGAAGGTGGGAAGCTCAAGCTCCTCCTACAAGGCTTAGGGTTTTAGGTTTCAGGCTTTTGGGTTTAGGGTTTAGGGTTTTGGTTTAGGGTTTTGGGTTTTGGGTGGTTCCAGACTAGGGTCTACAGGGCTTACGGACGTTTGGGAGTTAGAAGGTGACAGCAGCTAAGCTTTCAGGGCTTTCAGGTTGGACTTAGCTAGGGTGGGTTTGGGGGTTAGGGTTTAGGTTTTAGGGTTTAGGGGTTTGGGGTTTGGGGGCCCTACAACAATTTGATTGTTCTGGCAGTACAAGAATCATAGAAGGATTGAGGGCAACAAGAATCAGCTCCACTTGACGCCTCGCCTGAGAAACAGATACTACAGTTTTTAAGTAGATAGAATATGGCTTTGGGTATGTTATAACAAGATCCCCATATACCCTATATTCTGATTACTTAGCCAGGACCTTTTCAACCCTCTTCGTCATTTGGAGTGCAGGGTCCTCGTCCTCCTCCTCGAACTCATCCGGAATCTTCATAACCTGGTCATTTTTGTACAAGTGCAGTTGTCAAAGGATACTCAGGGGTTCGACCCTTAAACAGTAAACCCCTCTCAAACCCTAAACCCACACGCAGACAACCTTAACCCTCAACCCACTTTTGTAGAAGGCCACACCTCAACATCCCCGCTGCTGGCCAGGGCTTGCCGCCCGCAACGCCCCGACCCGGCAGTAGTTCGAAGGCACGAAGGGCTCAGAAATGCAACCTCTGTTGCAGATTCAGCTGTAACAGTTGTAGCAGTAGTGATATCAATAGCGGCAGTTGCAGTCGTGGGAACCGCAGCAGCAGTAGCAGTAACCGTGGCATTTGCGGTAGCAGTAGCAGCTGTTGCTAAAAGAAGCAGTATTTGTTGCTGTTGCTTAAAAGTATTCTTTCTGCTACAGCGACTCTACCAATAAAAAAATGGTTGGTAACTGCTGACGCGCGGCGGTCTAAGATTCTATGACTGCGAAATATTGCGTACAAAACAGTAGTGGTCAGAGACGAGAGGTTGAGGGGCTTGCTCTGGACAAGAGTTTGGGGGTTAGAGACTACGTTAAAAAGGCTTCTTGGGCATGTATCAGGGGAGTTAATGTTGAGATAGCATTAATAAAGGGGGGGACAA
>CAJNIZ010016113.1:0-14237 GCA_905231905.1 Symbiodinium pilosum
TTCTAAGAAGTACTTAAAAATGTGTGAATTTTTCACGTATTTCAATTATTCGCTTTAAAAGGAAAAGGAAATACATCCAATTTCAAGGTCCACCTTGGCTAGTTTCCCAGTAAATTTCTTTTGGAATTTGCTTTTACCCGAAAAACGGTGGATCTTTGGGGGGGGGGGTTGCATATATATATATATATCCATATATATATATATGAATACTCTGATTATTACTACTGTTTGCTTACTACACTCTAAACCCTAAACCCAAACCGCGAACACACAGCCAACGTTGATGTTTTGGGAGGTTCAAGAGCAGATTCAGGTTCCTATGACTTTCCGGCTGCCGAGCCATTAGTTTTGGACAGGTTTGTGTCGGTTTTGGTCTCAGGATTTAGGGGTTTCACGGTCACAGGGTTTAGGGGTTTCAGGGTTTCGGGGTTTAGGCTTTCAGATTTAAATCGAAACCCTGAACCCTACACCCCTAAACCATATAGGGCCATCTCGTCGCGTTGGAGTTCTGCCCCTCCTTCTCCATGCCGGTTGACACCTTTGCGTTAGATGCTTCTGGGTTGCTGTGCCATTAATTTAGTTAGCTAGTGATCACCTTCCCCTGATGGTAACTGCCCACCCGAAATAACAAATATTCACCCTCTGATTTTTCTTGTGCAAGGATTATTCCTGATCAGGGGAGGAGGTTGCTGGGCTACCTTCATCCATTTGGGGTACGTATACCGTATACCCACCGGGTGCCTCATGTTCGGGGAGGTGGTTGTGTAAGTTATCTCAAACGATGCAATGCGGGGAGTGACTGCTCCTCTGCGCTGCTCCTCAGAAGCTCTCAGCCAAGACGATGCCCACCAAAGAAGCCGACAAAAAAAGGTTCTGGTTTCCACACTCAAAGCTGGAGCTAATGAGATGGCTTTGGAAGCGGAAGCCCTAACCTTGGGCTTTTGTTAGTGTTTTGGATCTGGGGGTTAGGGTAACAGTCGTCGAGAATCAAGTGGGAAAGAACACGGAAAATTACATGGAAATTGCATTTATGTAGGGGTTTACAGGGATTGCATGTGGGAATCCTAACAGAATGGCGTTGACATTTTATTCGTGGCTTAGGGTTTAAAGACATTATATGCTGGGATTTTTCAAGTTCATGCTAGTAGGCATGGCTGCGCGGTGAGAATGATTGCGGTCAGGTGGTTTAAGTGATCAAGATCCCGCAGCCAGCACCATTACAAAGACTGCTGTGGACTCCATACTAAACAGGAAGCCCCAAGGATACAGTAGGAATAGAATATACTAGGAACCTTTATTCAGTTTCTATTCCTACTATATTCTTGCGGTTCCCTGTTGGGGGCCCCCATTCGAGTCCTTTATAACCACAGGGTGAGCAAGCGAACGCCAAGACCCTGATGGCCCTGAATCTTGAACCCTAAAACCTACTCCCAACGGCTCTAATCCCTAACCGCAAACTCGAAACCTTAATCCCTAAACCCTAATCCCTCAATTTAAGTCCCTAAACCCTAATCCTCAACCTTGTTCTTTTTCATGTTGCTTTTCGGGGCTCACAGGCTGAACGTCTCAGTGGGTACATGCCGGAGCCGCGCGGTTGAGGGTTCAGGATTTAGGGTTTAGGGTTTGAGATTCCGGGTTTAGGATTTAGGGTTTAGGGTTCAAAGGACGAGTTGCGCCTGAAACTGCCGAACACCGAAGTCTTCAAGCTTGAGAACAGTGGTTCCATATTAGGGTGGACCGAGTATACGTCCCGATATGCTATGTTCCTTCCCAGAACTCATAAGGAGCCCTTAAGTTCCTACCCTTCTATCCCTAAACCTACCCGCGCAACCCAGAATTCTAGCCTCCAATTTTCCGGCCAAGGACCTCCCCTGGGTTCAGCGCGACTGGGCCCTGAACCGACGAATGTCCCTGCAGTCGGGGCCTTCGGTGGCAAATGAACACGATTAAGGGCTTAAGGTTTCGAGCACAGCAATAAATGGGTTGTACTTACCCTGAACCTCCAAGTGGCGGTGGGGAAATTTGCTTGGAGTTTAAGTTTAAGGTTGGATAATATGGGGAGCTGAGCCCTAAAGAGTTCAGGGTTCAGGGTTATGTATGCAATTCAGGGGCGGCTACCAGCTTTGAGGATTTAGGGGTTTAGGGTTTAGGATTGAAGGCCTGGAGGTCTAGGGATGTTCGGCTGGCACGAGCAGTCTAGGTCATTGCTTTTACATTCTGCTTTTACATTCAGAGTATGGCTTGTTCCGTGCTACATCCCGGGGAGCTCCGAATGTTGACGCCTCAGCTCCTTGCTCGCGATATTGGGACTTCCAAGCATTCTTCGGTCTTATGGGGTCTTACAAGAAAGATTTCAGGATCTTGGGCATGCTACGGAGGGACGCTAGTATTGCCGCTAATATCTGTAAACTCCCAAATTGCGCTCAGATAGTTGCTTGAGACTTGCATGGTGACCCTATAAGCCCCAAACCATATGCCCTCCATTTCCATGCGAAACGTCTCGGAGGCAGATGCTCTCGCTTATTTAGAGTAGTTAGATTCTGGTTCGTTTAGATGCAAACGCATTGAGTCTTTCGTCATCTGCACTGTTACCTTTGATTTGAACAACTCGAGAATTAAACATCTCCCCCCAATGTATATACTCCGACCCGCTATTTAATCACGGCGGAGTGCCTTTATCGTGCGACCGTTTTTTTTTTTTGTTTTTGGTTGGTGGGTGGGTGGGTGGGGGTGGGATACTAGGATCTTATTGAAATCCGCTTAAAATGGAATAAAACCGATGAAATCTGTTGCAAATATCGGAACACATTCAATCACAATCAAAACATACAAACAAATTCAATCAGACTTAAAGTAAACTATAGATAAGACCGTTTAATCGAATTAGTGACTGTCTAAGATCAATGGAATGTATGTAGGATTTACGTAAAAATTGACATCACAATAACACGAATTAAGCTTTCATTCACACTTTACATAGATTCCTTTGTAAACGCCATTACTCAACATCAACCAGCATCATCAACATCTAGGAAATCAAGGAGATAATCCTTAAAATAGTCATGCTAGAACCCCAGCCCCCCTCCTAATTCAGATGATCCCGTCTTGACCCTTGTAAAATTGTCTTAGGGGCAGATTTCAACTTTGGGAATTCTGGTGAACCCGTATTGTATAGTTGATGGGGTTTAATATTAGGGCAAGCGATTCTACGAGAATACCAGTATTTCAAGGCATAAGATATTTGAGGCCATGCCGTATTTTCAGTACCAGCAACGTAACTAACCCATCTCGTCAGCCACAGCTGTATGTGACTGAGATGGAATGAGCCATCCTTGAAAGCACGATTTTCAGAGCGTGTCAGTACACTTAAAATAGGCCATAATCGCCCCGGACCTCCAGGTAAACTTCTTGCCGTCAGTTTCCGACCTATGGCCCTGTGTGTGCTCGGGTTTAGGGTGCCCTGGCGCTTGGCCCAGGTTAAGGGCGAGGAGGACCCAGACTACGATGATTTCGCCTTCCTGGCCCGGATCCCAAGTTCTTAATTATAGTCTGCTCCGAACTGCAAACATTAGAGGTATCCCTTTGGGAGTCTCTATCAGTAGGGTGATAGTTTACTGAGGTCTAAATGTGCGGCCTACTGTTTATGGAAAGCCCCACTTCTGCTTGCTGAACTTGGGACCGAAACTCAGCACGATGCAGCAGAGTCTCATATTCCGAAGGCGTACATGGGGGTATGGGGTGCAAGCCTTTGCCAAGATGATCGTCCGAGTGCGTAGAGGAATTAGCGGAATGGTGTATAGCCCGGTATAACCATAATCACATCTACTAACCATGTAGCAAATGCCCAGCCATCTAGATAAGACTAGGAGAAACCCTAGATCCTAAACCCTAAGCCCAACCCTAAGCTTTGATAAAGGAGGACATCACAACCTCACCCCCACCTTCTGCGTGGCCCCCGGAAGAGTTCCAAGTCTTGAGCTTAAGATTTTTTCGGTTTTAGGGTTTGGGGTTTAGGGTTTCTATAGGCTCTAGAGTTCAGGATTTAAGGCTTTCACTCCACAATTTTCTGACGTAGGAAGATGCTGCATGTACCCAATCACCTCCATCTAATAAGAAGCGCCTTTGACATTATCCTTGGTATACACTGGTACTATATTGGGAAAGTCAGTACAAGGCAGGTGGGGGAAACTTGCTACTAGGGGGAGGGGATGTCGGCTTTAAAGCCTTAAACCCTATACTTGCAGCCCTACACCCTGTAACCACAATGCTGCGCTATTCACTTCAAAAGGCTTTGCAGGCCCAGACGCGAACGAAAAGTCATAAAGCAAACCGCAAACTCCAACCCCCAAACCCTGCCCTGCACCCGAAACAACCAAAGCCGTGAGCCCAAAGCTCTGAACCCGAATCCCCAAATCCTAGGCCCTAACCCTACTCTGATTATGTATTTGATTAATCCTCTACAAGGGTTTAGGGTTTAGGGCCCTAACCCCCTAACCCTAAACACTTAACTGGACTTTGGTCAGCTAGGAATGAAGGAATGGATCCTTACAGTAGCCCGATAGAATCCATTATAGTAGTTTCCATTTTCTTTTCCATTCCTTCATTCCCAGCTAGGCAGGGGCTAGTTAAACCCCACACCCACCAGCCTTGGCATTCCTCGAGGCGGGACTCGCTGAAGCTGCCAGTGCCCCCGAGGCGATTGAGTTGGAGGAGGCGGGGATTGCCAAAGATACGGTTCTGGGGTCTAGGGCAGTCTAGGGACTAAATGTTCGGAGTAGGTTTAGCGTTTAAGGTTCGGGGGAGGTTGTCAAGGATATGCTACTAGATTACCATGAGTCTTGTTACTACCACTCATTTCTAGTGCTACTATTACTATCCTTCTTCTTACAAGCGTGATAACCATTGTTGTTTTTTTTGGTCATGCCATTCTTCATACTTTTAATGTTAGTTCTGCTATCAGCAGTCGTGACAATTGTGTGAGCCACCCTAAGCCCTAAACCCTAAGCCCTAAAACCTGAACCCTGAACCCTGAACCCTAAACCCCAACCACCATAGAACCCCTAGAACCCCCAGAGGACCCCCATAGGACCCCCATAGAACCCCTACACCCCAAAACCGCTCGCAGGTGCCTCCTCCACCTCGGCAGGGATCCTGGCAGTTCCTTCCTTCCAAGTAGGAGTGTAGGGCCCAAATGAGTTATAGTCTAAACTCATTTAAAGGGGATCATTTTAGGGATTGTATAGGGTGATTTAGGGTTATACGGGGATATATAGGGTTGAGGGTTTAGGGTCTAAACTCCTTAGAGAAGGTTATATTACATAGGCGACCATTGTTGGAGTTGGGAGGGTTGTCGGGATTGATAGGGTTTAATGCTTATAGCTTATATGGTTACATCATCCACCCACAGATTATATCCTTTTTGACCTGCATCGGAAGTTATGCCTCAAAAGCTCTGCTCCAATTAATTCAGCACCCCCTAAACCCTCCTCCCTACGGCTTCCCCCTCTACCCTACTCTTGCACGACCCTATTTACAATATATCCTAATAACTCCAATATTTTGTGGATCCTAACTGGTGCAAGATTTCCCCTGAGGATTCAGACCCGTCAAGGCTTGCCATCAAGTAAATCTATCTATGGCATAGTTTGGGCTACTTCAGGCTTGTTGGGTGGGAACCTGGTGGGTATATGGGGGCATATCATTCCATTATCATAAATCCTTTCATCGCTACTGTAAAGTTATAACGTATCCCAAGCCTGATTCTGATTACTTACTTCCCTAAGAGTGTCGACGATCACTATAGACTCTACATAGACCCAGCTTTTATTTTCTCTTCCAGTTAATTCCCCACTATTCAAGTTGTTCAGGCCCCAAACCCCAGACCCTAAACCCCACTTTCAGCTCCTAACGCCAAACCGTAAAAGGCATTACGGCTTCTGCATCATTCTCTACACATCCCAAGCTTCGCATAGGCCATCCCAAAAGTCTGTAACGCAGGGCTATGCCAGCGGCCATGCAGGGAATCGAGTGGGGGTCTAGCGTCTAGGTTTCGGGCCTACAGGGAATATATAGGGATTGGAAGTGTTCTGCTTAAGGTTTCCATGGGTATCTTTCGTGGAAACCTCAATGTATTGGGGCGTGATCAAATTTATGGGACCCCTAGAAACCACAATTTCGGCAACCTCCCATATCAAGAAACTGCTTAATTTTTCACATAATGCAGGCTTCATGCACACTCCTACTTTATGATATGTTCCCGTAGAAGCCCTAAACTCTAAACCCTGAAGCCCAAGCCTCAAACCCTTAAGCCCCGAAACCCTAAACCCCAAATCCTGAATCTTAAACGCTGAGCCCTACACTTTCCCAGGTCGACTGCTACTCCTTCCGCCCCCTCACGACCGCTGACTTTCCGCCGGGATGAGGAGGTCCCACCCATTCCATTCTACTACTCCTCTAATAGTCTAAGGTTCCCCCTTAATTAATCCCAAAATGAGCCAGGGCGAATCCGCCGAGAGGGTATGGTAGGAACCCCTATACCCTGAACCCTACACCTTCAACCCTGAAGCCTAAACCCTGCATAAGCCTTGTCGTATAGCGGTTAGGTGGGTGGGTTCTATGAAGTCCAGAACTTCAGCACATAATGTCTTTGGGTTGCCTATCCACCCGCATCTGTAAATTCAGGGCGAACTATGGTGCGGCTTGCCAAATGTCATCTGAAGGGTTGACGATGCTGGTTACAACGTCGAATAACATGCAGTCTTAGTAGGAGCATTTCGGTAACCCCGACCCCCCCCAAGTTAGGACTTCATGATTTTCATGTGGTCCTCATTTTAGGGGTCGGGGTTGCCAAAGACCTCTTACTTCTCTATGCAGAATGTGGTATCAACCGGTTATTCTGATATGGGGCTGGTTAATTGTTGGGGGTTGTTTCACGTGTTCCTTGATGCTGAATTGCTATGAAGATTTCTGAACAGCCCAGCTGACGCCTACTCTTCCCCAACGAATACGGAACTTCAAAAAGGCTATGACTAGTCCGTGAGGTCCCCAGAATAAGCTCGAATCCCTAAGTAGAGGTAACATCCAAGCATGGCAGCCATCGCAACCCAGACTTGCAACCATCGTCTTACTATCGATACTTAAAGGTTCTTGCTGAGGTCCTAGTGTTGATATTACAGATCCTGCGTGAGTTGGGGTTACCAAGTTTCCTTGAATCAAGAACCCCTGTGTATTTCCTGAATTGTCTTGAATTATGTATCTCCTAATGAATCCGGAGTTGGGGTTACTAAACCCTAAGCCCTCAGCCCTGAACCCTAAAGCCTAGACCATAAATCATTAAATCCTAAGCCCCCAAAACCCCAATCCCAAATGAAGTCCTGAATCCTAAATCCCTAATTTCTATAAACCCTGCACCCTAGTCCTTAAATCCTAAACCTTAAGCCCAAACCCTGGTGCCTAAATCCTAGCGCCCTAAACCCTAAATCCTTACCTAAATCTCCGCAGGCGGAGGCCCGGCGACGTCAGGAGGATGCTGCTCGCGAGCGGAGGCGGCAGGCGCGGAGGGAGGACATACAGGTTTAGGGCTTCGGGATTTAGGGATATAAGGTTTAGAGACTTGGGATTTAGGGATTCAGGGTTTAGGGGTTTAGGGTCGAGGGATTTAGGGTCTAGGTTTATCTGCTTACTATTTAGCAAGTACCAAATCAAGGAAATTGGGATGGAGTAACTGCAATCTGTGTTGGTCTTGATCGTTTAAGGCCTAGGGTTTCGAGTGCAAACTTAGGGTCAGGGGACATAGTAATTGCAAACCGAAATCGGATTAGTAAGTGCAAGCCAAAATGGGAGCCGCCATGCGTTTTAGCGTTCAGGGTCTAGGTTGACTTTTCCAAGGAAATCTCAGGATATGGGTATCCCTTATAAAATTTGTAGTCCACCCCATATAAGCGTTAGAAGAGCCTTATGTAAGGGTACCCCCCATTCTATCCTAATACTGGTGCTGCATGGGGGAGCGACAAACAATATGGAAACTATTGCAGGGGGTAATGCTTAGGGTTTAGGGTTGAAGGTTTGGGGTAGGTTTGCTTTTTGATAATGATTTAGGGTGTAGGGTTAGTGGTGCTTAAGGGGAACTTGGGGAGTGACCATAGGTACATTTTGTGCGAGAGCTCGGGGTCGGCAGCTGCTGATGCTTTTGTTGCTCAAGGGGGAGAGTGACCATTTTTGGGAGACTGTAGGGATATCCTGAAAAAAGTCCCATACGATGGTATATCCACTTCCCAACCCTTCCCTCGCCACCAACCCTTAGCGCTAAACGCTAAACCAGCAAGTTTAAATTGTTCGGAACATGTTTTTGAGGTGTGTGGATCGGTGTCCCATGCCTTGCAGGAAGAAGAGGAGAGGCGGCGAAAGCGCGAAGAGGCTTTTGCAACCCATGATGGGTATATATTGGGGTTACATAGGGATAATAGAAACTACCATATTATAGGGCTATATTGGGATACGGGAAAATGGAGTGGAAACTAGTAACTACTAATTAGAGTTTGGGTGTCTTGGGGTTTGGGGTTTAGAGCAGTCTCTGAATGTAAGGCGTAAGGGTTTGGGGATATGGGTACCCATTGTTATAATATTAGGGCTATATATTGGGTTATATTGGGATAATGGAAAATGAATGGAAACTACTATTTGGGGTTTCGGGTTTAAAGCAGTCTCTGAAAGCAACGGCTCGGGACTTCTTGTTTAAGCCCAAACCCTCAACCCAAAAGCCTAAACCCTATACCGTGTTGATGGTCTGGGTTTTGTGTCAGCCCTCTTTCCCGCACCTGTCAACCTAAATGCTGAACCTTAGCAGTCTTTGTGCAGGAAGAACTCGAGCGTGAGCGTGAAAGAGAGCGCCAGCGAAAGGAGGAGGCGGTGCGCAAAGCCGAGGCTCCCGGGGACTCGGTTGAAGGTGTAGGATTTATCGTTTAGGTTTCAGGCTTTAGGGTTTAGGCTTGAGGATTTAGGGTTTAGGATTTAAGATTTCAGGTTTCCTCCTGCGACTGCTTTGCCCTGGGCCACTTTTCTGCATGGGGTCCACATAGCATCCGTAGTGTGCAATTTACACCCCGCGCGCTCTCAGTACCCTAACATGGCTAGAATTGGGATATGACTACCTCATGCTTATGCTATAATGATATACGCCCTGAACCCTAAACCATCATGTGAGAAGTGGCTTAAGCCCCAAGCAGGAAGAGCGCGAGCGTCGCGCCCGACTCCGGCAGCAACAGGAGGCCATAGCTTCAGGGTCTAGGGTTCAAGGTTCGGGGTTTAGGGCAGCAGGGGAAAATGGTAGCTTTCCAAGCAGCGAGTGGGGATCCGAAAAAGTGTACAAAACCCATGGGAAGGCAGAACAAATGCGCGCTCCCAAACAGGATAATTTTTGTACTCTTTGCTTTATCTAATTTCGCGGGGGATCTATGATCTGATGGATAACAGGATTCTGGAGAGATGCTTGCTAGAACAACGGTGGATGCAACAAATCCTATATGATCCTGGTACCCCGAACCTGGGGAACTATGGTACTATGGTATGCTAAGGTCTTGCAGGATTCTTCGTGTCAACTGTAGTAAAGGCTAAAGGCAATTGTATTCCTTGGTGTTCTGTCTTTTTTCCTTCCTTCATGGCTTCTTTCCTTTCGTCCTTCCTTTGCTTAACCCCCTAAACCCTACAAACCCTTAACCCTCAACCCTATTGTACTATGGCAGTTTCCATTCTCTTTTACATTCTCCTGTTATAACCCCAATATTCAGCCTTGTCTCAAGTTGCACGCCTTGCTTGCTCCAATTTTCCGGCTTGATGGTGTCGGCACCCGGGTCTGACTCTCAGTGTTAAGAGAAGCCCAAAGCCTTAAATCCTAGACCCTGAACCCTAGACCCTAAACCTTAAACCCACCCCTAATTCCCTGCTGCTTGGGGTTTGATTAGCCAATTTTTTTTTGGTAACTGGGCTTTCCAGGTCGTCCTCAAAATCCAAGTTCTGGGGAAACAAAAGAGAAAGAAGAAGGACCATGAAATGGTAACTGGGTCATTTCAACCCCAAACCTAAACCCTGCAAGATACCTGGCCAGGAGGAGAAGAAGAGATCTGAGCAAGAAAGGATTGAGACGGTTCGCAAGCGAGTGGAAGCCTTGGAGTTGAATGCCTTGGCGTTCAGGGTTTGGGGTTTGGGGATTAGGGTTTAGGCTTTGGGGAGGTTTGGGCATTAGGGGCTGAGAAGAGCATTAACCATGGAAAATCAGATGGAAATCATGGAAACTGAAATGGATGCGGGGATATAGGGTCAAAGCCTTCCTATTATTTCTGGACATGCGGGAGGGAGCTCCCTGGAAGTACGTACGGATGCTGAAACTTGCCCAGGCCAAAGAAATCGAGGAGCGCCAGCGGCAAGCAGAAGAGGAGTGTGGCACCAAGAGTGCCACAAAACCACATGCATGGTCATTGCGGGGAAGCTTGCTTGTAGCAGCACAGGGTACTTTATGAAGGCAGGGAGAGTTCAATACCGACCCCAACATTTTCTACTCCTGGGACCTTCAGAAAGGCACCTCTAATTTTCGGAACCCCTCAGTTAGTTATTGCCATTGCCGAAGTGGAACTTGCTGGGGGCTGGAAATTTGAAAGCTTCAGGATTCCAAGCCCTAAGCTCCGAGCTCCCCGGCAAGGTAGGGAAAACCCCAAGTTATACACCGCGAATATGCTATATAGTCTGTGTTATTCTTAATTAAAGCTAGCATTCTTGTTTGGTATATGCCTACCTAACCCTAGACCATAACCCTAAGCCTACGCAGAGAAACATTGTCTCACAGTATACCCACCTGTCTACAAGTGGCCAAAGTATGTCATACTTATCCTGAACTATCAAGTAAGCCCTGCTGCCTGGTTGTGCTAGATGACCTAGGAATTGGCTATAGAAGTGGCGCATATGGCATGTTTTGAAGCCATGTAGCTAAATTCCCAGCCCATCTACCCTAAACCCAATAACTACAACCTCTCTTTAACCCTATGTATCTAAAACCTTATATATCCCGCAGACCATCTAAGTGGCGAGGTTTGTGGCAGGTTCCACGGAGAACCGGAAGAAGGCCCGGGATCTGAAGCTGCTAATTTGATTGCTATTCACTGTAGAGGTCAGGAGTTGGCGTTTAGGGTTTAGGGTTTAGGGCTTAGGGTTCAGGGTTTAGGGCCTAAATGATTACCAATCTAATAGTCGCTTTAAAGCGTGTTCTAGGCGACAGAGAAGGTTTAGGGTTAAGGGTTTAGGTTCTGGGACTTGGGCTTTAGGATAAAGGGAATAACTGGCAATGTTTGAAAGGGTTCGGGGCTTAGGGCCTCAACCAAGGCAAAGAATTGAAACACATCATCGGTTTTTGTAAGGCTTGCAGCATAGGGAAGCCTAATCAATTACCAATATTGGAGTCCTAGCTTTCGTGAAGAATGATGGAATAGTGTACCTCAAATAGACTTCACCGCAGAAATAGTAATCATTCGCGCTACGGCTACTACACTTCTACAACAAGCTATACTTGAAGGTTGAGCTCACTGAGCAAGCGCTTGCTGCACAAGCTTCTGCCACAAGCAGCCCTCAACCCAGCCAACCCAGCCCTAAAACCGTGACCCTACACCCTAAACTCTAAACCGTACATCTTGAACCCTAAACCCTAGACCCTGAATAATTAGTAGTTTCCATTTCATTTCCCATTGTCCCCATACACCCGCAATATAACACTCGAAATCCCAGACAACATGAGTGAAGAACCCGAGGGTGTAGGTTTTAGGGGTTTAGTGGTTTGAGGTTTAGGGGTTTAGGGTTTAGAGGTTTTGGGTTTAGGGGTTTCTGGCATCAAGACCTAGGGGTTTCTGGCATCAAGACCGCGTTAGCTGGCATGTACTGCTCCATCTTTGACCTGTAGTCTTTTCAGGAACTATTTTCATTTTTTCATTTAGTATAGCCCTGAGAACTATTAAGGATAGCATTTTAATTATCGGTCTAACAAGACTACAGAGACGAGGAGGTACCACCATCAATGCTAGATACAGACAGCGATGAACCCTGACATGTAAAACCCACGACTGCTCAACCCCTCAGCTACTACACCCTCAACCCTTTCAATCCCCCGTGGACCCTTAACCCTAAAGCCTAAACCATTTCAAGTGCGAAGCAAAGGCCACGGATATGGCCCCTACCTGTTTCCTGGGTCCTAGCTACAGGCTCCGACTCGGGCTTGTAGGGTTTTCAAAGGTATATAAAAGGCCTACAGGGGCATATAGGGTCCATACTCGGGGCCCATACGTTAGAACCTGCGACCCTAATCCTTGAACCCTATTCCCCTGAACCCAAAACCTTGAACCTCAATCCCTGAACGCAGGCGCCCAAAATCGCCGTGCGCGCACCTGCGGCACTTCCGGAGTCTGCGGAGCCTGCAGTGGCCGCAGGCCAGGTCGTTTAGGGTTTAGGGCTATTACAGTCCCCAAATACATATGGGACTACTGTAGGGTTATATAGGAATAATGGAAAAGAAATGGAAACTACTATTTAGTGTTTAGGGTTTCAAGGTTTAGGATTTAGGGGTCAGGGTCTAGGATTTAGGGTTTACAGTTGAGGTGTCCTAAGGACCTAAATTATTTCGGATGTTATGGTCAGGGGATATGTAGGGTTAGGATTTAGGTTTTAGGATGTAGGGTTTAAATGCTTGGAGATTGATGCAATAAGGTTAGGGTTTTAGTTTAGGGTTTAGTAATAAATGCTTAGGTATAAGTAGGGTTTAGGAGATTTCGGGTTCATTTGGGGTTTGGGATTCTAGGGCTTACATAGAATGGTCATAGAATTGTTGGGGCTCATTAAGGATTTGGGGTCTTTGGGCCTCTCTACTGGCTTTAGGGTCCGTTAAGGGTGCCGAGTTTAATGTTCCAGGTTTCGTGTTCATTTGAGATTTAGGGCTTCATTTAGGACTTGAATAACCTTTTAGAGCCTTTCCCTCTTTTTTTTAAGGTTTGGGGTTTAGGATTTAGGCGGCAGCAACACCGGCAGCAGCAGGGGCCATCGAATCTTAGCCGTTTGCAGAGTGATCTTGCAACATTGGGTGTTTGTTCATGTTTTGGTAGCAAGTGGAGAGCTGGCCAGATTGAGATTTCTGTAGTACGTACCTGGCCTAGCTATGGGTGTAGGGTGCACGGTAAGGATGAAGTAGGGATGAAGGGCTTTAGCACTTCTGAGAGGGGTCTTGGTCATTTTCTGCGAGAGGTCTGGAGGAGGAGCGTTGTGCCGATTTTATGTTTTGTGAACGGTTATTCGGTTCGCCACCATCCTTTTGTTGTTAAAAATCCCGTACCACTTTAGTGTATTATCGCACCAGAACGGGTGCTGAGGGTCATGTGGCATTTCAAGTATCAACCGTCCCTCAGTCGGTTTGTAACGTTGTTGCTCTCACTTCTGTCTGTCGCTGTCTGGGCATTGCAGCATGGCATTTTTTGCCTACTTGCGTGAGATTCCTGATTCCCATCCGGGCAAAGACGGCATGTTGACCGGACAGCAAAGCACATCACATAATTTTTTTGGGAGAGAAGTGGGTGGCTGGCAGATGGCTTTCGCTTTTAGAAGAATCATCGTTGTGATACCTCGTCTTCAAGAATGTTTTGGTGAAGCTGGTGCTTGTGTTGTTGCTGGTCTCTTGAATTCGGGCAACATCCCTATACGTCACGTCAGACAACTTCATAAGACAGTAGTTTCCATTCCGCTAAACCCCTCCCCCTTCCTCCCCACAGCAAGCCCCAAACCCCAAAGGTCACTCCCTAAACCCTCAGCCCTAAATTGGGAAATGGCAGACCATACTTAAGCCCTAAGCCTCATATAGTCGACAGTAGACCATACACCATACCTAAACCCTCAATTCTCAAGCCCTAGCCCTAAATAGTAGACCCTAAACCTTAAAATCCTTAATAGTAGACCCTAAACCCTAAACCTTCATCCCCCTAAACCCTAAACCTTCATCCTTAATGGTAGACCCTAAACCCTAAACCCCTCCCCCCGTCCCTCCCCACGACAGGCTCCCTCTCCGCTCTGCTACGGCTCGCCGGCGGAGCGCCAGCCCCGTCCGCGCCAGCGCCCGAGCGGAGCCGAAGCCCACGGAGGCCAAGACTGGGTTGCTGTTAAGGAACTTAAATTAAGTTACTATAGGGTTTAGGGTTTAGTATCCCCCTATAATGGAG
>CAJNIZ010016113.1:14337-57646 GCA_905231905.1 Symbiodinium pilosum
GGGTCTGGGGTTTGTTTAGGGTTTAGGGTATATGTTGTTTAGGGTTTCAGGGATTTAAGGTTTAGGGCTTGGGGATTCAAAAGTGTAGAATGGCGTTTGGGGTATGTTACGTTACGCTTATATGAGCTTTGGGAAAACTGCGCTTCGTGTATATTATAGGGGATTGTCGGAGCCTGGGTTACTAAAATTGCGGCTTGGAGGTATATCACGCTGCAATACTACAAGGTTCGTGGAGTTCGTAGTAGGTGGTCGAAAGCCTTGAGGAAGGCTTTAGGGTGTAGAGTCAAGGATTTCGGTTTTGGTCTTGAGGTTCTATTGGGTTTCAAAAGGTTTGTGGTCTAGGCATGTCTAGGCTTTGGTTCTCAGGGTTTGCAAGATGTAGGGTTTCGGCTCTGGGATTCAGATTTTAGTTTTTAGCATATAGGGCTTAAAGGCTAAGGTCGTAGAGTTTAGCGAGGGATGTTTTCAAAATGTAGTCTGATCTAGCTTATTCGCTAAACCATCCAGTAAACAGTTCAAGATGTAATCTCGAAAGGGCTTCCTGACGGATTCAAATAGTTTGCGGGGGGCTCTATATCGCAGGTGAAGACGATTCGAGCCTGCAAAAAGGCTTGTGCAAGGGGGCGTAGCAGATAGCTCATAGAAGTCAACTCCAAGACCTAAACCCTCAAGCCTAAACCCTAAAACCTAAGTCCTATAAGCCCTAAGCCCTAAATCCTGAATCCTGAACGCTAAACCCTAAACCCTGAACACTAAACGGTAAATCCTAAACCCCTTTCACAAGCAACCCTGAAGTCCGAGAATCCTTCTTGCCTTGCAAACGCATAGTGCTAAAGCCCGAGGAGCCCCTCATGACATGCCCCGAAGTCGTAGCCAGTTGCTATCCTGATAGTAGGGTTTAGGGGTTTAGGGTGTAAGGGTTTAAGGTTTAGGGCTTAGGGCTTGGTATCCTCTAGTCTCTTTTAATCTTCATCTTATGCAGCAGAAGTGTTTCGTGATATGCCTATCTAGTGGCCCAGACAGGAATCCTCCAGAAGCCCCAGCAGCAGCCGAAGAGGCTCCCGGAGCCAAGGGAGTGGGTGTATGGTTCTTAAGGTTTAGGGTTTAAGTTAAGGGGTTTTTAACCCATTCCGTAATATCTCTTGATACTTGATATTCAATCCCCCACCCCTCCCTACTACTCAATTTTCCTATTCTGTTATGCTCGACCACACTGGGAGTATTTGATATATGGTGGAGTGGACTTTTTAATATTCGCGGGGAATAGGATTACAGGTGTAAAGGGTGTAGAGGGTATAGGGTTTAGGGTGTGAAGGGTTAAGGGTGCATAGAGGTTATTGTGTAAACGGTTATGGATGCATACAGTAGGGTTTAAAAGGGTATGCAGGCTTTAGGGCGTGGTTTTTAGAGAAGGGCACGGATTGCAGAAGTCTATAAGACAGTTTTGGTAAACCTCCACGATAGAGACTCAAATGAGCAATCCAATTAAGAATGACATGGAGACGAGGGTGCTATAGGGTTTCGGCATACGTTGCTTGGGGCCTTGGGCCTTCCCAGCCCCTAGAAATTCCCTTTCACGGAGGTGTCTTGAAAATAATGAACTTTGGGCTTTGCTGTAACCCAGCCTAGACAATTCAAAGCGTTTTTTGGTATGGTTTCTGAGCAGCCACGTAGAGGTTCAGGGCTAAAGTTTGGGATTGCGGTGGGGGTCATCAACGAGACCTTGGAGGAGGAAGGGATCCTGCGTTGTTGGCGACGCGAGAACATACCGCAGAAGCCTGAAGAATTAGGAAAATATGGCTGAAATCCTGAACCTTGCACCATGTGGATTTTCAGGCTAATAGCCATTAAGCTGATTCCTAGGCCATCCATCTATCAAATTATCAGGGGTTTCAGGGTTGAAATCCACAAGTTTGGATTGATTTTCTAAATAGTTTTCTCAGAAATGCCTCCCCCATATGGAACCCAAGGTAGCCCCCTAAACCCTAAAGCCTAGCCCTTTCATGGAGGGCTTAGGGTAAGGGATCCTTAGACCCGGAGCACCGCCTCAGGGCTTAGGGTTTAGGCTTTAGGGGCACAACCCTGAAACCGTTGAATCTAAGTGAGGCCATCTTTACAAGTGCGCTTTTTATCTGATGTGTTAAGAGACAAGTAGAAGAACCTTAGAGGTGGCTAACATGCTAGTAGTTCTGATTATAAGCCCCTATAGCGCCCCAGATATGTATAAACCCCCCCCAAACCCTAAACCCTAACCATAACCCTGTACAACCACCTTTACAAAACTGGGCTGCCTAGGATCATATCCGCTTGACACACTAAACCGCAGAATTGCGTCCCTTGAGAATCCCGAACGGTCCCAACGCATCTAGAGCTCTGCTACCTAGAAAGACATCGAGCTCCAAGTTTTTACGTGCGATCGCACGCTGTCGACTAGGCACCAGGGAAGCATTTTAGAGGATCTTGCTTAGCGACAGCCTGTCTCATTATGTGGAAGTTCATGCAATGGGCAAGATTTAAAAGATCAAAAGTACAATCGCCCGAATGAATTATTCTACGGCTCCCAAGAAGCTACGCGCCCAAACTCCAGCATACGGCCTGCGGAATGCGCTGCCAAGTTGAGTGCATGACTTTCCATGTTACGGAAATCTGGAAGATCTCGCGTTTGAGTACCCTAAAGCAGTTAGGGATGGGGAGAGACTCCCAAAGGTAACTAAGCCTTTATCTAACCGTCCAGTATACAATTATCATATACTTGAGCACCTTACGCTTGTAGCGTTTCCTTCGGTTTTTGATGGCACATGACTGTGACTTACATACTTTGGACCGTAGCTTAATTTTTCAACTCCCAACTCGGCATCCCATGCCATGAGCAGAAGCTTTTCCTCCAGTAGAACTCACCGGGCCCTGAGTACCCATAAAGGGAAAACACATCCAAGGCCTAAGGGATACTTGTACTATGTAGGTACTTGGGACACTTTATGTCAGGGGAAGAAACACGAAGACCTTCGACAGGCCACAGCAGAATTTTTCGAGCGCAGTTTCCATTCTCGACGGGAGACGGTCCCTTGCTGCGCACTAGCTCCATCGCTAGGACCATCTGACAAACCCTCAAACTCTGAGACCGCCACAGTATGTAGAAGAATTCAGAATACTCCATATAGCCCTATATAACCCTATATCATCCTTGTATTATCCAGCAGCAGGCAGACGGCCGCGCACATCGCCCTGATGCCAGTGCCAAGGAGGCAAGCCGCAAGGCCACAGGGGCAAGGAGGTTATTGGGGTCATGTTGGGGTTATCTAGAGTTATATAGATAGGGATAATGGAAAAGAACGTGGAAGCTACAATCTAGGGTTTAGGGTTGCAGTTTTGTGATTTTGGATTTGGGGTTTGGGGTCTCTAGGCTTGATGGTTTACCCCAAGCTTTATAAACCTTAAACCCAAAACCCTAAACCGTCTTGGGTATGTGGCAGGGTTGCTCAGGGATCCCTGTTAGAAGGATGAGCGGGGCCCAGTTTCAGGAATTCCCAGTAAACCTTAAACCGCGTACCCTAAACTCTAAGCCTTCTCAACCAACCTTCACGTGGGTAGTCATCAGGTGGGTACCCTAACCTCTAAAGCTTAAAACTTATAAACCCTAAATCCTAAACCCTAAACCCTCCCTGTCAGGAAGCCAAGGCCAAGATCCCGGAGAAGCGTCCGGAAGAGCCTCCGCCGAAGGAGTGCGGCGATGATGGCAAAACTCGAGTTGGCTTGGGGTTCAGGTTTTCAGGTTTCAGATTCTTAGGGTGTTGGACTTACAGGGTTTGGGGTTTTAAGGGTTTATAGGGATTAGGGTGTATAGGGTTCGTGGGTTTTAAGGATTGCGCAATTGAAAACGGTTTATGGGCTTTGTAGTTGGTCAGGTTTCCAGGGCTTCGGCTTTAGGATTTATAGGGCGAATATGATCTATAGGATGCGGGTTTGTGTTTGTAGGGTTTATAGGTTTTGCAGGGCTTGTAGATTTTGTGGGGCTTTATAGTTTATCGGAAATATAGGGCGTAGCGTAGAGGGCTAAGAGGTTTTGCAGAGATGCCGGAGGAAATCTTGCACCACCCGAAGTCCTCAAAGCATCAGGAATGGCAATAGTTTGGCTAGCCGAGGTGGTGCAAGATTTCCTTCGTCGACCGTAGCCGTCGCAAGGACGTTCTGGCGAAGACATAGGAAGAGAAAGAAGGGTCGAATGGAACTACTTGTTGAGTCTAGGTCCCTTTCTTGCCGTCTTGAGGCGGAGAACTGGAACAAGCACATAAGAGAGTTTCTCAAGATGTTCTATTTATAACACCACACAAGAATCCCCATTATTTCTCTGCAATCAGGCTATATGTGATATTATGCATATATCTGGGGTGTCTTAGAATCTCCATGCTTTGAGAACCTGCGCAACTCAGGGCTTGTAACGGAGCTTCCTCCAAGGTCCTCAAAGATATCGTTTCTACCGGAGGCTCCAGCTCAAGTGAGCCTTCTGTACAGTACAATTCTTTCTGCAGCTTGCCTCAGGTTGTGTATCGCACTTCATGTGGTCCTGTTAGTCTTCATGTCTTGGTCCGTGCTTGTACTCTTCTTGCTGAGGCTGGATGTTGCAAGCAGATATTGAATCGGCGCGGTCGATCAGAGCTGCCGCACTCATGTTGCAGCATGGCTAGTGTGCAGTCTTGTAGAACACATGACGGAGTTCCCTGCGACCCATTCCCTTGCAGCTATACCCAGTATGAGGCACCAGCGGCGTAAGCGGTTCAGCTAGTACATTTTTCGGTTCAGGCTCTGATTAGGCATTCGCCGTTCACATGCTCTCTGCTGTGTTAAGCTTCTGAGGTTAAGTTAAAGGGTCTGGTACTTCCCAAAAATGGGGGGATGCCGGCTTCGCCCCCAAATACTATAATCCTTTACTAGTAGGGGACTCCGCGAAAACATGCCCTCATGTTGGGAAACCACTCTGCAGAAATGAGTGGTTTTCAGGGATGTGTTTTGAAGCATCTCGAAGCATAAGCCGTTTGCCCCGGAATCTGAAGTTTCAGGGTAAAACAGAAGTATGTAAATGACTTTCACACAGTTTAGGGTTTATCTTCCTTTGAGTCACGGGTTTCATGGTGTCCTAACAACCTAAGTACGCAGGGCACCCGAACGCAACCCTGGGCGAATGTTTGCTGCAGAAAGCTCCAGGAGGAGCCTGAGGAGCAGTCTGCCCAAATGGGCTCCACCGAGGACGCTTTTGGGCACTGAGATAGGGCCCGTATTATGGGAGATTGCAATATCCAAGCTCCTCTTGAGCAGGGCTTCATGTGCAGTTGGTGACTAACTTTTCCGGTCATCAAGAATCAGTTGTCTAGGGAATCAGGTATGATGATTCCCCAAGCCGAAATGCAGGGTGGGTTGGCTCAAAGGTCAGTCGTGTCCAGTGTAAACCTTTACAGAGCATGGCTTCATCTTGTTCTGACCCAGAGGGTCTAGAGTACCTACAGAGTACAGTTTCTGTAGTAGGAGCTCCCCTTATAGTTTGGGTAGGTATTCCTTCTGCGGGTATTTCGGGCCCTTTGGGTGATGCATGCGAGTTCACGGTTGTTGGGTGTAGGCACTGTCAAGCTGTTGAAGCTGTCTTTGTGGATCACGACGCACTGTCTGAATCGCCATTGATGGTGAGGACCCACCCAGAGAGAACAATACCGCTTACTCAGGGATTGTATCTAAAATTTCCAGGATCCCAAATATGATCTAAGGACTATGCTCAAAGAAGGGCTGTTCACCCCCCTGGGCAAGGATACTCTTGCTAGGGAACCCTCCTATGCCCCAAAAACACAAGCAAATCCTTGCCACTTGTTGAATTGCACTTGTTGAACTTGTTGAGAGGGAATGACAGACTGGAGGTCACCCCCATCCACACAAACCCTACACCGTAGACCACGATCCCTTTTCGAATATTTCGGACAGGGTTGTTGTATACGCAGGGTTTTGCTATCCCTGATCCCAAAACAAACATGCTAAACCTATTCCTTTTGCTTATATGCAGTTCTTTGTCCCTAAACCCTCAACCCTTATCCCTATACAATAGTGGTATATTGGGAGTATAAGTGGACCCTAATTTGGGTTTAGGGTTTGGGGTTTAGGGTTCAATATAATCACCATTCTCCCTTATAGTTATTATTGCTGGGTTGGGGTGTCTACCTAACCGTTAATACAGACCCTACATTCTAAATCTATTCCTTTTGTTTATAGTGGAGGAATTTGAATTGCCAGTTGTTGAATAAAAGCAGAAAAAGGTTTTGGGTTTAGGGGTTTCTGGTCTCAGGTTTAGGGATTTGGGGTCTAGGGATTCGGGAGAGCACAAGTCCTGCATGACCCTATCTGAAGTACCTCCGGCGGGGTTCAAGGGATTGTGGTCTAGGGTTTAGGGTTGAGTATTGAATTCTACATGTGTCTAGATGACTGACCCCAATCCGGGCGTTTCCCAGATTTGGGGGGGTTGCAGAATATCTTGGACAGGGGTCCCAAATTTCAGGAAGCCCCCGCGTAGGCTAAAACATGCCCCTCCCTTAAATTCTAACCCCTAAACCGCGTGTTTTGAACAATATCGAAGTCCATTCCTTCTTCCCCAGGCCCTGAACCCTTGAGCTCTAAATCCTCAAAACCTAAAGTCCTCAACCCTTGAACCCGAAACCCTCAAACCCTCAAAACCCCAACCCTAGAACCCTTCAGCCCTAAACTCTCCAAACCGTAGCCCCATCAACGCTTAAAGCTTAAATCCCTAAACCCTAACGGCCCTAATGCCTTTTCAACCCAGGAGCCTGTTGGCTGGCTACCAGAGGGCCACGAGCCGCTAAGCTTCCGACAGACGGGGGATGCTCAAGATTCAAAATTAGGGTTTAGGGTTTTAGGCTTTAGGGATTAGAAATGTAGGGATTTAGGGTTTAGGATTCAATTATGGTGCGAGCGGCTTGTTTTTTTCATGATTGCCTACTCGCTCGAAGGGTTATAGGGTGACTTCAAAGGGCTATCCGGGGGTTATATAGGGATACACAGGGTTGGTGTTTTTGGCATCCATCATAATGTTTGGGCATGTTTTTCTATGGCAAGGTCAATCAGATGCTATATCTTAGCTCTCGCTGATTTGGACTTCGTGGCAGTTGCTTTCTAAGGTGTTGGGTGTTCTGGGCTAGTTGTAGGTTCAGGGTAATTGTACCCCACTAATAACCTGTAGTTAGGACCAAGTTAAAACAATTGTGGGCACTTCGGGGGCTTAGCTGTATAAGTACACTTCTGAGTAGAATTCACACTAAATCCTAAATCCTTAAACTCTAAACCCTACATCCCTGAACCCTAAATGCCTAAACCCTACACCGTAGGTCTTCCCCTGAACCTCCAAGCAGGGCCTGTTTGCTCTCCAGTCTTGAGCTTACGGAAGCTGGGTTTCGACCCTTTGAGCTCAAATTCTTTAAAGGTGGTTATATGGGGATTAGGGGGATATTAATATAGGGGCTGAGCCCAAGATGCAGGGATTGACAAGGGAGATATGAAACGACAAAAAGGGAGATCTAGGGCTTCATTCCTGCTCCGGTAGTAGAATCCAGAAATGTTTTAAGTTATCCTTTTCAAGTTAGGGGTATTGGGCTCGCTGGGTATGTTCACGGACATGGGTTTTAGGAGTCGGTTCCAGTGGTCCCTTCAAAGATGATCTAAGTGTGCGTTTTGAACCAGGCTTAAATCCTGAATTCACGGACCTGACTTGGAGAGCCAGCGGAAAATCGTAAGCAGGTTACTGTAATAGCAGGTATCACCTTATGGCTTGGACAAAGTCCTCCTGACGTGGCAAGTAGAACCCTAATACATGGACAGCCGAATTCCCTGATTCCCCGCATCCCAAAACCCGAAACCCTCAACCATCACTGGCGACCGCTGGATGCAAGGTGCAACACCTGCAAGAAGCAAGTCAGGGGCCAAGGATCCACCAGAAAGCTACACTCCCCCAAACTAATATAGAAATCCAAGGTTCAGGGTGAAAGGTTTAGGGCTTCGTGTTGAGGGGTTAGAATCTAGGGTTTCAGGATAATTCCCTAATAGTGGAGAATTCAATGGAAGAGAAGATGGAAATGACATGGAAACTGGGATTCTGTAGCTGTTTATAAGATACATTGGCCAGTGTCAAGATTAGGCTTACTAAGGGACCATTGATGGTGGACATAGGTAGTTTAGTATAGTCATAGTCCTTGATATAATCTCGAATGGGAACCTATGTCGTTCTATGGGAAATATAGGTTGTAGCTCGTATATCCCCCTTTTACAGGGACTGTAGTGTTAATTCGAACAAAAGCTTAAGCCATCCTTGATAATGGAGGCCCCTGCAAGGTTCCTGTAATCTCCCTATACCCTAAACCCTCAACCTCAGAGTCTGTATGGGTGCCACATTTCGGAAAACCTGGGGCTTGGCATTGCGGATTGAAGATTGAAGGTTTGAGGTGCCGGCATGCAGGCAATGGTTTTGGCTTAAGTTCAGCGTGCAGCAAGCTAGGGCCTAGGCCCTAAAGGTCCTAAGCCCTAAACCTGAAAGAGTCGTTGAGGCTCGGAAAACCTTAAGCAGTAAACCCTACAGCCCTAAACAATATACCTCAATCCGTCAAGTAACGTGGAGTGAGCGAGCTTCCAGGGGTTTGGGCTTGAAAATTGTGGTTGGATGCTGTTGTGGTTTCCACAAAGCATCTGACGCTTTCTGGGGTGCTGTGCTCTGCAGGGTACATGTACAATGGGAGACCTTAGTTTTTGATATTAAGATCGTGTCCTTTTAGGGGGATTGGGTAACCAACATGCTCTTATCACACATGAAGGTTTCCGCCTTTGGCGGGGTCTTCTGCGGCCGTCGGAAAGCTGGCTTCATCCCCATTGCAGGCAAATGTTTCGGGTTTCTGGTTCTAGGCCGGGAAACCTTAAACCCTAAATTGTGACGACCTCGCCCGAACCCACCCCAAAGGGTATTTCATGCGGAAAATAATCCCAAATGGGCTAATTTCGGGCTTAATTAGGGTGTAGTAGAGAATTTTTTGGTTTCATGTTTAGCATACTCGGGATCCCTCGAACACCTGTGTGGCTTCAGTTTCTCATGCTGTGGATTGTCCCCTGTCTTTGAGATTACGACCAGTACGTCTTTGTGAACGCGTTGGGGGGTCGAGTCTCAATCGTTCACCCTAAACTCCTTAAAAGTTGCGGCGGGTTGCTTGGGAACGGGGTGACAACAGCAATGGGCAGTTTACGGTCCTTCACCCAGTTCAGGATTTAGCTTTCTCAGCCAAATTCCCAGGCGGCCCGCAACGAAGGGATAGCTGTTTCGCAGTCGCCCGTCCAGTCAAAGACAAACGGCCCCCTACGCGGTTTAAGGCCTATAAGGCACAGGGTCAGGGGTTCCAGAGCGACACCCTACAGCAAGCAACTCCAATCTGGGTTTTAAGCCGAATCCTTACGCCGTCATGAGGGCAAAGTCTCCGAATGTGTGGAGGTGCAAGGCCGTGGAACAGACAGTCCCAACAGCATTGCCAATTACCTGAAGGGTCTGATCTGCGTTCTTCCCTCAAAACTATCTACAAGATCTACAAGAGTGGTACACTAGTGACACTGCTGTTCGTATTATTCTTCGTATTGTTAATAGCAGGGTAAACCCCAAACCCTAAGCCCTTAGGCCTGAGCTAAACCCCAAACATTTATGGTCCCTGAGTCCTTCCGAAAAGCCTGAACCCCAAGAAGCTTTTCTGGCAGCTACATTTCAAATCTGCGGGGCCAACCCGGGTTGCACGAGAGGCTGCGGAGCCGCAGTTTGGGCCCCAGTGAGAGCTGAGCTTATCTCTTTTAGGTGGTTTAGGGGTTTAGGGTTTGGGTTACGGGGGTTAGAATATGGTTAGGATTTAAGTAGGTGGCATGGGGATTTCCAAGGAAGCAAGGGTCGCGCTTACATACACCAAACCTTATGATTTTCGGAAGCCCCCCGAATCATCATGTGTTCTTCTACGCTTATACGTATAGCTACTCTGTTTGGGTTTGAGGGTGTGGCTGGGCCAAGATTGAATTGAAAGTGCAAGCTGTAACCCCTAGAAATGAATCTGGGCGGAAGATTCCCAACGGTGCAGGGATCCTAGTCCGCCTTAAGTGGATAGAATATGGGGTATATAGGGATCTTATTACAATATACCCAAAGCCATATTCTGTCTACTTAAGGGGGACTATAGGGTTTAGTCCTTGTGTGCAAGTGCTCCATGCGATGTCTCTCGAGCCCTTAGCCCTTTTGGATCCGAGCGAGCTCGGATAGACCCTAAACCCTAAAAGGCGCAAACTTGCAGAGCTTTGTAAGTTACGGTGTGTACAGCCTTGGAGGTGTGAACCCAGCCCCTTTACTAACAAAATTGTAGCTTTAGAGTTTTAGGGCGTACGATTGGCAAATGAGAGTTTCCCAAAGTTAGGGTATTTGTTTGGGGTTCTCGTAAGACAGTATATATTGTTTGGGGATCTGTATTATGGTCCCGATTAATGGAAACTACCAAATATACCCCAAGTTATACTAGAATCCCTTTCATGATTTGGAGCATACTCCATCTTAAGGGGTACTTACTGGAGTTTCTTGTAGGTTCACCGAGGTATCTAGGGAAACCCAAGTTATAACCAGCCACTCAATCTTTCATGGCTACAATTACAGACAAGATCATTTTTTGCGCTGTCTATTCTTGATTGCCAATGGGTTCTTTAGAACAAGACTTAACCTGGCACAGCCTGAGCCTACCCTTTCTTTGCCCTAAGCTTAACTTCCTAAGCCCTAAACCCTAAACCGACAACCCTTAAACCGATAACTGCCAAGATTATGGTCCCAGTTGCTTGGTCTAGGTATGGTGAACGGTACGGCAAATAGAGCCCACCTGATGTTGCTCATTCTTCAGGCTTCTACATGACGCATGCTGCCTTGTCCGGAAGAACTGCTCATTACTGTAAGGGTCCAGGCACCCAACACTATGTAACATGAGCCCAACCCTAAGCCCTAAAGCCTGAACCCTTAAACCTTAGACCCCAAACCCTAACCCCGACCATATCCATGTCGGAATTCCTTTGGGCCGAACTTGCATGTCATTTCACTGTTCAGACCCCTCCTTAGAGGTCCAGAGTGATTGGGTTTGGGGTTTAGGTCATGTATAACGCGCTAAGTACTTGGCTCGGCTGGAATTCCAGTGTGCGCGTCTGGGCCCTATGGTGTTTGCGGAGTTTATGCAGGGCAGGTTGGGTTTGGGGTAAAAGCTGAGTAATACGTAATAATGGAGAATCAAACGGCAAACAAACTTGCAACCGGTCATTATAGTAGGTTTTATAACAATCTTGGTCAGCATTCTTCTCCTGTAATCCTTACAGAGTTATAGCACAGGATACCCCAAACCCTTATCCTATTGATTTCGGGTCATACCTCTCTTCTACGCCCCTCGAATCTAAAGGAGTTTCAGGTGGGTAGTTTCCCACATGAGCATTTCAGTGCCCTTGCATAGTCCTAGTGATAAGCCTTACATAAGCATCATGTAAGCATACCCGCCTGGTAACTAACCACCTAAAAACTCCCTTAATCAGAACGGCCGCCTCAGCATGGTCAAGGCGCGACCAAGGCATGTGTGAAGAATGCCTGGACCATCCCTTATGCATACCCATTTTAAACGCCCCCATAGAATTCAGCGCGCTGAATCTTTTAGATCCCTGAGCCATAATAACCCCCTGTGAAGCCCTAATCCCTAAGCGCTAATAACTAAACTAACCCTAATCCCTAAACCCTCATCCCTACACCCTACACACTGAACTCAGGTCTGTTGGAGGTGCATGAACCGCTCTTCCAAGGATGCGTCCTTCGGCAAGGTGCGGGGCTGCCCCTTGCATCAGCTGCTCTTGCCTTGAGGGCTTGAATGTTTAGGGTTGGGGTTTAGGGTTTGGGGTTTAGGGCTCTTAGGGTTAAGGGTTTCGGGTCAAGGGCTAAGTTGGGTGAAGGGTTTGGGGGTTAGACTGTAGAAGCCTGAATGACTACCAACAGTTTTCCAGCAAAGTTCCATGATACCAGATTGGAAAGATTCTAGTACACACCGCAACCTTCTTCCCTTACACTGCTGTCAACGAGGCTTAGGCGTGAGGATGTAAGGCTTGCGAGGCTGATGTGCCTGAGATTTGAGGGTAAGTCGAAAGCCAAGTATATTTGCACCTATATCCAGGGGGCTTATAACTAGAGTACTGACTGGCTAAGAATTTGCCTGAAAATCTTCTACGTAGCAGACTCATCTGCAGATGCCTCGCGCACCCAGGGTTGAATGCTGCTGCTTACGTGCCCTCATGAGCCTGCAGGGTAGAGAGATTAGATATATCGATAGTTCACCTCAGGTCATCAGCTTGCAGGTGTTGATTGCGAGTTCCTCCCGGTTTCCACTCGCAGAAATTTCACGAATAGATCCACACCCATAGACATTGAAACCAAACTCCAGAAATCCGGCCCCCGCTCTCGTACTAAAAGCCTTGCATGACCTTCCGATACAGAATTACCATGATTCCCAAGGGGTATGGTACTTACGGTCGTGCAAGAATTTGAATATCCACTGTGGGATGATTGTCGAACTCAGCGCCCCAGACAGCAACCAGTGACCCTACTGAGCCTGAGTGGACATGTTATGCCGGTGGTGTCATGTGCCCCCGGCACACATGTAAGTGTCATGCCTGGAGGTCAAGGGTTATTGTAGCATGAGTATACCTGTTGTTATATCCCAATTATAGTCATATTCGTGTACTTGAGGAGTTTTCCACTGGGTTATAAGTTACAATAACCCTGAACCTCAAAGTGCCCCAAAGCATCACCCAAACACCAGCCAAACACCAGCGCGCGAGCACCCAAGCACCTTCGTGAGCTGGCGGCACCCAACCCCGCTTGCTGGGCTGCTGTTAAGAAAATCATGTTAAGTTACCAGAATATGGGTATGTAGTAAGTAGTAGGGTTTCTGATTATAGCAACTTAACTTAAATTCCTCAGCAGCAACCCCCCTTTTCAAGCAAACAATATACCAGGCGGGCACCAGCATATCAGACTCATGTGAGGCTCGTATTAGGGTAGCGACGCTGTATGAGGTCTAGACAGGCCTACAGACCCGAAGGTTTCTTTGACCCTTGGGCAAATACCTTTTGTGAAGGTTTGCATTGTTAGAACTCATTTGGCCTTTGGTTCCAGATGTTGTGCAAGGTGGTCCCAGATGAGCCCCATAATCGTACTGAGGCTAGCCGGGTGCTTGCCTCTGTTCTTTAGCATCACTGCCGCTTGCGGGCTCTCCCTTCGTGCGTTTGCAACACTAATCTGTTCTTGGAGGTTGTACTTGGATTATATTTACTCTGACCCTAAACCTGTAGAAGCCTGCATAGGTCCGTTTGAGGTGTGTTGCGCAACCCAGGCAGATTGTTTGCGTTCCTCCTGTCTTGATGAAGCCTTTCGCACGGTGCGGGAATTCAATTCGTACTCAGGACCCGACCTGGTGCTGGGGATGCCTGGACAATCCCCAGCATGATCCCTTATCAACCTTCAATAGTGAGACTATGATGTTCTCCAGAACCCTATTCCACTTCATCCCCTCCCCTCATTTTCAAAGCCACCCGACCCACTAGAATTTGACATTCCCATTGTGGTGCGCGATGCTACCTTTTAATCTGAGCAGGGTAGGGCGCTTTTACTGCGGAGAGGGGATGATTTGGCTCCGCAGTACTTTTACGAGTTCGGTCTCCAGTTCTTACGTGCAGCAGACGTAGCAAAAGTAATAGCGGCTTCACTAGCAGCTTCTGGTTAATCAAGTGGAAAAGAAAGGAATATGACATCGAAATCCCGCAGGAACGACCCTCTATGACTAACATATGACTCTGACAGGGTCCAGGTTGTAGCGAGTCTGGTGGTCAAGACAGACCTGACAAAGAAATCAGAAATCCCACATCGGCTAGGTCCAAAAGCATTCGCGGGGCCCGAGGCGTAGCGCACCCAAATACTAAGCTCTAATCCCTGAACTACAAGCGCTGCGCCTCAGGGTGATCAGGGTTCTTGGGCATACTCTCATATAGTGAGATAGGGATGATAAGGGAAGAATGATCTAGGCTTCTACATACTCCCGAAATCTTAATCAATCTCCAAGCCTTGCTTGGCGCTTTCGCCGAAGTTCGACTTGTGCAAGGCGGGGCTTGCCGTTTAGGGTTTAGGCTTCCAGTTTAGGATGGCGTTCCGGACTTTAGGTGGGGAACAAACCGAAGTTAGACCCCTAATCGGAATGTATAGGGGTATCTTGGGAAATGCAGGGGTATATGAGTTACATAAGGGTATACGTATATGTATAGAGGGTTTAGGGTATTGGCAGGGAACAAGCCCAAGTTGTAACCAGGTGAAACGGTATAACCTCTCATACATATTGCTACAGAGAGCACGAGCGTGTCCCAATGTACCTCGGCTACCGAATAGGGGCATGTTGGGTATAGCTTACATGGTTTAGTGTCAGGTTTAAGGGTTGAGGGGTTTGGAATTGATGATGCTGAGTCCTCGTAGTGTCCGGATTTTCGTGTTGGAGTTTCAGTTAGTAGGGCATAAGGGAATCTGCTATACAGGGGTTATATAGGGATTATATTCCCTTATTCCAGGTCTCTTGTGTTCAGACTAGATGTTGCTGGGAATCTCTAAGTTCTGAAGTGTGCCATGTGTACTTGACGGCCTTGATTGACCAGGAGCCTAAGCAGTAGCAGAGGCCCCAAAACCCTTAACCCTAAGTCCGAAACCCTACAACCTATATACACCCTAAACCCTGAGCCGCGAGCAGCCGTCCTCTTGCACGAAGTTGTCAGAGTAACTTGTACTCCCTACACTCAACCCTAAATCCCGAAACCAGAAACATTGCAGAGTGCTCCATGAAATTCAAAAGATTCAGCAGCATACCATCAGGAATGAAGCAACTACTGAGACAGCCTGCACCCTTCCCGCAGCCCTTGCCATCTGGAGGACGTTCGAGGCTCTTTGTTACCAATCTTTTGGCGAGCTGCCGGCTGCAAGACACCTCGGAAGACTCCAGTAGCAGTAGATTAGAATTACCAGAAAAGCCACGAGATGGAATGGTTCTGCTCAGGTATAGGAATGCCTGATTAGGTTCTTTCAGTGGATTCTCAAAATCAGGGTCTAGGCGTGATAGGTTTAGGATGTTCAGGGGTTTAGAGGTTTTAGGGTTGTGAGGGGTTTAGGGCTTTCGGGTTTAACTGTTGAGGGGTTTGGGGTTTAGAGGTGAAGGAGTTGAGGGTTGAAGGTTCAGGGTTTAGCGGGTTTAGGGGGACTTCGCGCCTCAAACGTGGGTTTCAGGCCACTGCAGTTTTATCGTGATCCGCTTTGGATTTTGTAGTCTACCGACTGAATACGAGTTGGATTCATCAAAGAAGTAAATATGAGTACATTTGCAAGCCCTTAGTATACGATTATTATAGCCTGTTGCTGCGGGCAGTTACTGCACCCTTCTCGGGAAGCAAGACCATGATCTTGGCAAGTAGCCCTCTGCACCCTGCATGTTAGAAAGCTTTCAAGTCCGACATGTTGTCTGTATGTATATATGAGCCGTAGTCTAGACTCCTTAGAAGGAGATATATAAAGGATTGTTATAGGCATTGTCATGGGGGATACTAGGAGTTTAGACTATAGTTCATATGTATACACGCGCACTCTCCTTTCATGATGCTGACGCTGTATCAGAAGCATGATCCGTAGCTTCGAATTCTATACCAGCAGAGCCAGTTTCGCTCTGATTTAGGAAAATCTGCCACAGACGAAGCCCACAAGGCTTGAAACGAGTTTGACTCCTAAGCCTAAGCCCTGATCTGACTCCTAGAGGTAAATCCTAAACGCTAAACCTCTATTCCCTAAGCAGACACCCACCATAGCCGAAAGTGCAAGCTAATTGGCAGTCAACTCACATCTCATGCCCTGGCTGAGAAACCTCAAGCCGTATTCTCCAAATCCTATCGATGCTAAGTATCTGTCGACCGGCAGCCAAGGTGATCGCGATGACATCTGGGAGCAACATCTCTCTCGACAGTTCGAACAAACTCTTGTTTCTGGAGTATACCTTGTATCTTACTCGGGTCGTTGAGGGCACTGAAGAGGGAACATGTCCTAAGCCAACCCAACCGTGTTTTTGCAGGCTATGCGCATGACGTCTCATCGCCAAGCTAACTCAACATCCAAGTCCCCCATCTATTTGGCCCGTTCTTTGTACTCAGCGTGACCTTCAAGACAGATTACTGGTTAGTCGTTGACCAGATGTCAGCTACGGGACATCCCTGGTTGACTCCGTGCTTTGTCTAGGGCTGAAGAAAAAGCCTCCACCTTTCCCAACAGCGTAGCAATAAATCGGAGGCATCAGGAATGCGAGTCTCGCAGGGGGCGGGAATACATGGGCAGTCGTTAAAATTATAGTCCCTCTGGTACCCTGAATAAATATAGGTGCCATGGTATGCAAGGGACGAAGGACGGCAATTTTCACAACCTTCGATATGGTAGTTGTTCAAAGCACGTGTCCTCAAATGGCCAGGCACGTTCCCATTTTGCCAGGCAGGTTCCCATTTTGAGGAAGTGTATTCCCAATGGCCCCCGTTACAGGGAGCTTGAAAACAGCTCCCAAATGTTTCTTCGCGCCCATCCCCTGCCACAGGTATAGCCATTGCACAACCTAGGATCTTCAAGTAATTAAGGGGCGCAGCGAAGGGGCGCAGCGAGTGGATTCGGTTGCTACTCAAACTCCTACATGATCTCAAGCCCTTCGTACAAGAGGGAATGGTGGTAGTGAAGTCTAGCATCAATTGGTCTTTCCGGTGCCTCCGCCAAAATGCGCAGATGTTGATTACTCATGTTGGGTTTCTGGGTGCATGTGCTTTTGCTTCCAGCACTTCAATTGCAAGATGCGTGGAGTCCCTAAACCCTAAACCTTAACGGCTTCCTGTCGCGGCCCTAAGATCCTTGTCATCCGTGTACGTTTCATATTTAGCTCACAAAGTCGGCGAGCAAACCAATGGAAGCTAGTATCCTTGGACCACAAATGGGAGGGGCTGATAAATGGGGAGGGGTCCACATATACACACCAATATACTATAGCCCTTACCGTAAGGAATCCCAAGGCCGAACCCCAATTTTCAGAACCCCCCCCCTCAAACAAATCCTACATCTTCCCCCTGGCATCCCAGACTCACCTTAAGCCCCTTAATTCGCTAACCCTAGCGCCCTTACCGTACTTCCCCCGCGCAGGTGCGAACAACGAAGCGTGAGTTTGAGTCTTTAGGCAACGATGCTTGGTGGATGCACGAGGCTGGGCTTCACATGATCCAGCGTTCTACCTAATGTGCGCTTTTGAAGAGCTATTTTTAGTTGAATATGAACCAACAGATTCTGGTTCCTGAAGTTGAGTTAAAAGGACAGGCTGAATTTCAGGTAGCGGTATTGTTTATGCCACCCCAAGCCTCGCAAGTCCCGGGGAATTGTGGTATCGTAGGGTTTCAAGTTGATGCATCTTTTCCTCCATCAACAGCAAGGGGTGGGATGCAGAACCCTAAACGCTAGATATGCAGAAACATCAGCAATCCTGTGCTGAGCCCTGCGTGCTACACTTGAACGCCGACTGAGCTCCAACGCAAAGTTTAGACGATTTGCAGAACATGTAGGGGTTGATCGAAAGGTTGATTGGGAAAATTATTTAGGAATTCTGTAGGTCTATGTGGACAAAAACCGTAAGATCTAAACACATATAGAGGAAGTCATTTTCAGTAATATCCGGTTTGGGAACAGGAATCTTGATCAACTACCATGCCCAAGCCCCAAACCCTAATCCCCCAAAACCCTTACATATATATATATATATTTGTTAATTTGTTTGTATATAATACTATAATGCGCCCCTGTAGCCCTGTTATAGGGTGTGGAGCATACCTTGCACACTTGAGTAGTGCTTGATTCGGCGATATTCTAGCCTCCGATTTAGAGTATGCTGTATTAGAAGTACATGGTCCTACTAGCTTCAACCACCCTAAACCTTAAGCCCTAAACCCTGAACATGACACCCACTTGTCTCAGGCCTGCATGGATGATGCAGACCTACGTGACTACTACAGCGAAGACCAGGGCGAGGCGGGACAACAAAAGTAGGGTCTAGTTTCTTGTTTGTTGTCCAATGTTAGAGTTTAGAGTTTTTGGGGTTAGGGGTTAAGGGCTTGAGATTTTTTTGGGGGGGTGGGCTTGTTTTTTCAAGTTTAGACGTAGTTGTTTTCTTGTTTTTGAGTGCTAGTTGTTTGGGCTAAGGGTCGGGGGTGTCGTGTTTTTTCGAGTTTAGTAGGGTTTAGGGTACAGGGCTTACAGGTTTGGGATCTTACGGTTTGGGGCTAAGGGTCAGGGCTTTTTTTAGGTTTTAGGGTTTTGGGGGTTTAGGGTCAAGGGTTTATGTTTCAGGATTTTGGGGGGCTTCAGGTTTAGGGTTGAGGGTTTGGGGTAGTCACTGGGTAGTTCCTCTGTATGATCCCTTCGGGAGGTCCCTTGCCCATCTTGCCATTCATCCTTATTAACCGCCAGCAAGAAGGCCATAACTCGTTTCCTAGGCCCTTGATCGGCCCCTGAAGCTCCGCGCGGCTGTAAGCTCTGGAAGAAGCAAGGCCACGAATCCTAAGGCGTATCATACACCCTAAGCCTTAAGCCCTAAACCCAGAATCCTAAATCATCCTAAACCTTTAACCACAGATCCCAAAATACAGATCCTAGGGCGTACCCCTGTGATGTCCTGAACATATTTTTTGCTTGCACAGGGGCAGCGAACAGCTAGCATTGTCTTACTTCTACGTTAAGCCCAAAACCCTAGAGACCCGATATCTCCTAAGTTTCCTAACTCAGGCCAGAGACCCCCAAAATGCCTCCGAAGCCAGGCTTCGTTCGCCTGGGAGTGACCCCGGCGAGAGGGGAAGCACCTTCAAGAGTTCAAAGTCACAGGTACTAGAATATCCTAGAATATATTATATTACAGCCTTATATACGATAATATACTATAGTATATTATGATATATTATCATATACTATAATACATTATAACCCACTAGAATACACTCCCTTTAAAGCCAGGGAGTTTTCCTTTGTTTCCTTAGGGCTTGTACTTGGGCTTGGATCCCTAAGCCATGGGAATACAGCCTATTTGGGTGTGTTTTGGGAGCAACGGCCAAAGGTTATAAACTTAAAGTTATAGGATTCATGCTCCATAGCATGGAAAAGAACATTAAAAATCAAAAGAAAACTGGGTTAACACAGGGCCTTGAGGGATCAGTATGGGTATTTGTACAATTAGGGTAGAACGTACCTCAAAAAGACCTCTGCATGATATTGCTAACCGTTTTGGCTGCTACAGTGCACGCTTTAGGATTGCATTCACGTTGAATGTAGGAGAAGTATCCCCTTACTTTCCTATCCAAATTATAAACGGCCTTGTTTGGTTTTGATGCAGCTTGGTATTGCAGACTAACTGTCTTGCTGGTTCTTAGTAGGGAATAAGCGAATATAATCCCTACCTATATAATCCCTATAGAGTGGAATCTTATTCCTTCCTCAGAACAGGTAAGGCGTATGGGACTGAGATTCCATTGCAGCCATCAGCAGCAACAGCTCTCGATATCTGCCAGCGCGTAACCCGAAACCCTAAACCCTAAACGCTAAAGCCTAGACGCCAAGCCCGGTGTGAGGACGCCAAACGCTAAAGGAATAGATGGGATGATCTGACCTCTTATGTTTGGGATAGCGTCCAGGCTTTAGGGTTGTTTGGGATATAAAAAAGGGATAGTAGCCCAATAATGGGGTCATCGAGGATCAAATAAAGAAGCATGGGCAAAGACATGGAATCTGAGACTTTGGAATGGTTTATAGAGTATAGGCCTCTTGCGATTGAGCAGGCCAGATCTGTAATTTTGTTTATGCTAAGGACCTGGCTAGTTGGGAGTTTTGATATATACTGACAAAACGAAAAGTGAAAGGCTGGACCGGGTTTAGCGTTTAGGATTTGCCGTCGAAGCGCACTCCAGCATCAGTGCCGGTTTGGCACCAGAAAATCTAACCAAACCCTGGCATTCGAAACTCATCGCAGCCCTGAATTCTCAACCTCAACCGCTCAACAGGTAGAAGTCTGAAGATAAGATGACATTCTCCCCCCCAATTTCCCTATACACTTCTATACGCGTATAGGCTCGGGGTCTCTTGAAGGAAGCCCTCTCTCCCTCTCGGTCTCGCCCCTCCAAACAGTCCTCCAGCCAATGGTGCTTTGGATGTGACTCGAAAGCAGCCCCCAGCGTTGAAAAAACAGGGCAACAGGGGAACAAGGGGGTAAAGGCGGTAGAAGAGATGGATGTTGGACTTTGTTTTGTCGAGTTTCGGGTTGAATATTTCGACATCCCATGTAGGGATTGTTGGGATTTGAACCATTGTCTCGATGGCGCTCCTTGCTGCCGGGGCATAGGCCTCCCATAGACAATGGTTTAGGGTTTGATTATTTTCTCGGATGTCCCGATCATGAGTTATGAGGACCCTAAACCGCAGCTTCTGGCGGTAATTTGAGCACTACCTAGAGATTTGGGGACTATGTCGGGCCTTGACAATGGCTATATATGGAAGTGGGATGAGAGGTCCGCACTCGTGGTCCAACCAAGCAAGCAAGCTTGCCTGTACTCGCCCTAAGCCGGCCTTTGACAGCTTCCCGCATTCATGGGCAGAGTTATCGCGCGACTGTTAACCAGTACGGACACTGGGTCTCTCATCGCTTTAAGACTGATGTACTGCGGATGTAAGGAAGCCTGAAAATATATGGAATCTACTGCAAGGCTGCGAGACTTTAGACTTAGACATGAGAGACCTGACGTGGTGCAAGATTCGTTCCATAAACGGTAGGGACTTGTCCTCTGCACGGGAAGCGCAGTCACACTGTCCCATTCCGAAATCGGTTGCGGTTCAGAGATACAAGACTGGTCAAGATGGAGGCCAACCCTAAACTGGTGCTCAAGGCAGCCACCCAGAGAAATCCAAAGGGTTGATCACAAAGGATCAACGTTGTATACTTCAAGGTTTAGGTAGGGTTCAGGGTTTAGGGTCTAGAGCTTGCAAAGATTCGTGGTTGTCCGGGGCTTGTCCAGTGCATGTCATTATCGAATTCCCAACTGACATTCTTGTCCCTCGCAGCATCTTCGGGGCAAGCGTTCAGGCACGTGCCCTCCCGAACAGGAAACCTTAACCATCACCTCTCTCAACACCCTACCATACCTCATTAAACCTTGAACCGTCAACCTTAAAACCCTCAACCTGAAGCCCAAAATAGAGACCCAGCCTAGATCCTAAAACCGTAAACTACACCCTAGACCCCAAACCTTCACCCCATCCCGTGAACTTTCAAAAGGCCAAATCATTACTCCATGGACTTCCCAAACCTAGCCCCACCCCCGTCAATGGCTATTTCCAATCATGGCTGTCTCTGCTTTATACCCTATAGTTATACCATAACCCCTAGAAGGGCGATTCCCCCCAAACAAGGGGAAACTCCCCAAATCTGAAGCAAGCGAGCTTACGCCATGGCAACGCCGCTTCTCTCGCTTCAGACGCAGGCCATTCAAGTATGGAAAGCATGTCGGCAAGAGCCATCCATCATGTGAGCCATAGTCTAAACTCCTAGTCTCCCCCTCAATCAATAACTTCAACAGTACTTCCCGACATCATCCTCTATGTAACACCCTGCAAGGAGTTTAGACTGTTGTTCATGTGGGCCAGTTCTGGAGAAGGTTAGACAGCTAGAGGCAGAAGACGGGTCTGGGCTGGAGCGTCAGGTGGAGTTAGCACGTAGATTTCTCGGCCCTAAGAAGGCAACAAGTAACTTCACTTCTCCCCGCGCATGAGGAAGCTACTTACAACGCGCTGCTAATCCTCCACGTGCTGACCCTAAGTTGCAAGTTCAATTCTAAAGCCCAAGCCCTAAACCCCAAAGCCACAACGCGAAACCCTAACTTCCCAAGTTGTTTTGGAGAAGGAGCACTGCTTCGACACAGAGTTTCATCCTACGGAGTCCCTCCTGGCTGCTGCAACTATCACCGGCGAGGCTTTCTTGCTTTCAAGAGGGGGATTTCAATATCCCCGACCTTCATAATAAATGGAGAATCAGATGGAAAAGAACATGGATCATGAAATGGAAGCTGGGGTAATGTTTCGGTGATATAGGGGTTTATATTAGGCAATTGGAGGATCCTCCCTTTTTTGCGGGCCCAAGGTTGGCTGAGCAGCGAGGGATCATGAGACAAATTTACGGTATATCTGGGTACAGTAGCAGATCTAGCCTGGATGCTGCGAAAGCCGAACATGCTTTTCAGAAGCTCGCAGATGTGCATTTGCGTGCGCAAGCAAACATGCGAGGGGGAATGTCAGGGCGTCTAGAGCAGTGTAGCATGCTTGCGGCTGCTGTAGCATGCAAATAAGGGTTTCCAAGCACACGGTGCTCCCCAACATAGACTCTTATCTATTGTAATCTCTGTTTCTTCCTCTTTTTGGAACCACCAAATCAACACAACCCAGGCCCTGAACCTAAATTGAAATCCGTATTCTATACGAAGAAAAACCTCGTCATTATACCAAAGTCCTTATCACATTCTAAAATCCTATTTCTTGCTGAAATTCCCGTCGCAGGAACTCCAATAAAGGGCCCTGAAACCCTACAATTACAAGCTCGGGAGCAGATTCTAGACACCTCGATAGGTGGAGCTGCATCGGTTCGACTTGGAGGGCAGCTTCCTCCTCAGAACTGGGCAGAGGGTTTCGGGTTTGGGGTTTAGGGTTTAGGGATATTGGGGTAGTATATTGGGGTAACATAGGGATAATGGAAAAGAACATGGAAACTACTATAATGGGTTTCGGGTTTAGGGCTTAATGATTCCGCAGATTATTTTGAGGTTCAGTTGAGGTACCCATATTACAATAATACAAGGACGCTACACCATTGCTATAGGTAATTACTTACGTACATGGCAAGGACCCGACCTCACCCGAGCCTATCGCCAAATGGTGGTTCATACAGAAGCGGTGCCAACATTGCCTGCATTTTCAGGTCTTGGAATCATAAAAATGGGTCAGTTTGAATTTTGCGCAATGAAATTATCAGATTGTAGATGTCGGCCTCAAAACCCCGAACCCCAAACCCTCAGCGCTAAAGCCGAAAGCCCAAACTCCAAATCCGGAAGCCCTAAGCCCCTCACCCTAAACCTTGAACTCGAAATCCTAAACCCTCAACCCTGTTAAGCTCCTTTCGCGCTGGCCTTAGGTACTTCAGAGCGCGTGCGGCTGCTCGAAAGCCTGGAGCTCGCTGATGCCCGTCGTAAGGTTTAGGGCTTCGGGTTGCCTACACCCCAGACTCTAAACCCTGAACGCTAAAAAGTTCTGAGTGTAGTTACTTGCTTCCCCTGACCCTCCAAGTAGGGTTTCGATTTAGACCCTAGACCCTTGCACAGAATCCCAGGGATGTTTTGAGACCTTTACTTTTTCTTGTGCGTGTGCTTTTTGTCCCCGAAGCTCTGAAATATGTGAACAACTAACGATATGGTAGTTTCCCCAAATAGGGAAACCCCAATGTAGACCTCAACATATGATAATGCTTATTCTTGGCTACCCCCAAAAGGTACCCCTACTTCTGGGAAACCCTCCATATGTGAACCAAGAAGGGGCAGGTAACAGGAATCTTTAGGAGGCCTCTTAGGATTCAAGGGCTTTTTAGTTCAGACTGTGATGCCTCAACCTTGAACGACAGTTGGAACGGGATGGCCAAGAGAGCAACGAAAATTGCAAAGTGCTCCGGAGAGGCAGAAACCCCTTTGCCAGCAAACACAATGCCCAGAGCCTAAAGGTCAGCCCCGATGTAGCATCAGGCATTTCACTGGTGCTCATTTTCCCCTCAGCATCTTCTCAAAGAATTTGCTTTCAACCGATTTGCTACTACCAGATTCTCTCTGAACACTCGTACGTCTGATAAAAAACCTCTGTCTTATGAGATACGAAGACTATTGCTAGTAGCAGAACCCCTATAAAATGAGCCATATAGTACCCCTAGCAATTGAGCCACTTACTAAGCCCCTGACCCTCCAAGTAGCCTCTTCAGGGTGAAAATGGGATAGGATCATGCCGTAGAGACCCTAAAACCTAAACTCTACACCCTACACCCTAAAGAGTAATTTCTGTTTTATTTTCCATTATCCCAATATAACCCCAATATAACCCCAATATAACCCCAATTAGATTCTGCTTCCATTTTATTTTCCATTATCCCAATGTAATCCCAACATAACCCCAATATGGCCCTAAACCTCGTCCAAGGGTGCCGTTCTCATTTTAGCATTTTGCAGTCATCCTTTGAGTCGGAGCCAAGGGGGCCTGCTAAGCCTAATCCTCAAATTCCTGAAGTTTTGGGGTTTGAGGTTTAGGGCCCGGAACCCTAAACCTCAACCCAGCAACGAGCGATATGGTAGTCTCCATACATCGGGGGACCCCGCTATGGACCCCTAACACTGTAAGCTTCTTATAGGTAACCCCTAGAAGGTATTCAAACTTTTTGGGAAACCTTAAACCCGAATTAAACATTATGTATCAGGGACCCCTGACTCTATCTAAATTCTAAACTTGAAAAAATCCTTGTACAGGGACCCCTAATTCTGGGAAATTTCTCCAAACCCATGAATGCGAGAGTGGAAGGTCATAAGAAGTCCTGTCGAACCGCGAAATTTGTGCGCCAGCCTCGGCCGCCGTGTGTTGCGGCTGAGCATGCGATGGATACTTCGCGGTTCAGGGTAGTGAGGGCCCTATTAAAACTCTAGCTATAAGCCAATGAATAACAATATTAGAGGACTCAAAAAAGCAGACGTTAGGGACCGAAAAGGATATATTTTGGATGATCAGGGGGCTGTGGGGGGTCTCTATTGGACTTTGTATGCGTGGTTGTTGCTATTTTGCAAAACTCCCATATGAGCAAGCTTACAGTTTTAGCGGTTAGTGCTGGTCAGCGTCGTATGGTCTATGGCTGAAGTACGAATTTGCCCAGGTCAGGAGGCTGGGATCATTTAACAACATGCTACTCAAAAGATAGGAGGTCCTCATGAGCAGTGCTCCTTTTCTGCACAATTCCCAAAAGGGTCCCCATCATCCCCTTACATTCCCTACATCCAAGTGTGCGCTACATGCCGCTGCTACCGCTCGAGCACTAATCAGTCTGTACCACCATCAGCGAACAAATGCAGCCTGCGCCCTGTTCTGAGGGAATAGCGCGTAATTACGGCTCCAAAGGCAAGCGTGGAGAAAGCCACTCAAGGTTTGTCAAGCAAGGCTCGTTGCAGATGTGAGCTCCAAGCTATGCCATGATGGAGAAGAAGTCCTTATGATGCTTACGGAGTATTAGTAATCAGGGCAACAGAGGGATGACATGTTTAATGCCCAAGTCAGGATCCAGAGAAGTCTACTTCACCCACTGGTATGTTGTTAAGGAACGTAAGTTTATTTACCATAATATGGGTATATAGTACATACTACGGTTTCCTTTTTATGGCAACTTACTTTAAGTTCCTTAACAGCAACCCAGCCTGACGCCAACACGTCTTGTCCTCTTCTTCTCTCCTGGCCTCTACCATTTCTTCCCGGCACATGTTTGGAGAGTTGTGAATACTCCCCTCAACCCTACACCCTAAACCCTATGTGACCATTGCAGTGCTGATTACCACACCCTCATGACCACGCAAGTATAATGTCTATGAAAAGATCTTGACATGAAAGCCGTGAGGTCGTCATCCACACACCTGTTGGCCGCTGGACAAGGAATACTATCTGGATCCTGCGCTGCCAAAGGATCAGTACCTGGAGTCTCCAAGGGGTTTCTCAAGTTTTTGGCTCGGGCTCACGAGGGCTTGTCACCAAGATGTTGAGTTTGCAGAATTCCACAGCTCGCGCTTCACGATTTCAGGGCGAATAATGACGATGATGATGACAACGGATGTTGATTCTGTTGCCGATCTTGAAAGTCGTGAGTAAGGTAATGAAGAAGCGATGATAGTGAAGCTTGGGTGGCGAAAATGCAGAGGACTAGCATTTCTGCGGGCCTACTTAGAATCCTGAGACGCTACATATTTCCCAGAAACCCCATCTGAAGGTTCCTTGGGCCCCCTAAACCCTCAATCCTCAACCCTGCAGCCCAAACCTTTAACCGAGACCCGATATAATCTCCATGTCTATATCCCGCTTAAAGGACCCTACATACGAGGCCTCCACTTCGGCTGACAAGTTCGCGGCCCTGAGCGACGTGGAAACTGGGAGCTGCGCCGTCCTGGCAACGATTGCGCGTAATGCAGGGTACAACTTACAGGGTTTCGGGCTTAGGGTTTAGGCTGGTGCTGTGAGGGCAATGATTTTGGGAGGATGCCGAGATTAGAGTTTACGATTTAGGGCTGGGGGTTCAAGGGCTTAGGGGCTTAGATTAGGATTTCAGATTGCTGGTTCTAAGGGGGTTCAGAGTTTGGGGTTGAGGGTTTAGGGTTCAGGATTGCAGGATTAAAGGTGTTAGACTTAGGATTTTGGGATTCGTGGCTCGGGATTTGGGATTTTGGAATGAAAGTGGTTTAGAGTTGAGGGTTGAGGATTTAGGGAGTAAAGAGGTGCTGAAGTTTTACGGTTCAATGGTTTACGGATTGAGCCACCGGCGTCCATGTGACAGGTGCTTGGTAAGGAATAAGCGAGTATATACGGGGTATAGGGACGACTATAAAGGATTCAATAGGGATTACTTTTAGATCAATTCCACTGTTTCCTTACTAACCTACTACCCTAAACCCTAAATCCTTACTTTTGCTTATGCGACAGTTGAGGAGTGGATCCTTATAAGCATTCCGATAGAACCTCCGCTAACAGTCCCGATGTTTACTCCCCTACTCTCCCTTAAGCACCAATAGAACCTCGTTTAGGGTTTAGCGTTTCAGGGTTTGGGGTTTAGCGGTTTAAGCTTTAGGGTTTACCCTAACATCGCCTATCACCTGAAGGGGAGCTTGCTAATTAGCTTTGGTTGACAGGATCAGAGGAGAGATCCGACACGCGAAGACCTTGCAACCCTAAACCTTAAGCACCCTATATAAACCCTCAACCCTAAACTAAACCATAGACTAAATCCAAAACCCTGGGCAGCTGAGGGAAAGACTCTGGAATTTACAGACTTATCGCAGATTCGGGCTCTGCGAAGAGAAATGCGGTGGATACAGGAAATCTTGCACTACTTGAGATCCCCAATATCTCGCAATCTCTAGGGTGCCACGTAGATAGAATGGTGCAAGGTTTCTTCCATCCCGAGACGTTCTAAACGCTTCTGAGAAGCCGCTTCGACGGGCCGACTCCATTCTATGAAGCTCCACCAGGAATGCGAAAGTTACAACGTTATAGCACTTAACCCTGAACCCTAAAGTTAGAACAATGCCCGAATGAGGAACCAGCTATTTGAAGGAGTCGGGTGTTTCAGGGTGTCAGATGGGCCCGGCAACTTTTGCGCTGGAGGTTATTTCATTATGGGGTTTAGGGTTTTGACAGGGGGTATATCAGGATACTAGCCCCATTCTGGAGAATCCAATGGAACTGGAACTGGAGAATGGAGTTTATATAGGGTTCTGTTCAAGAAGGCCACCATTCTGTTCAGCATTCCCACTCTCCTAAAACCTCATGTAACCCATCTAGCGCTAAGCCCTGAACCCCAAACCCATTCTTGCTCCTGCGTTGACATGCTTTCTGTTGCAACACGGAAAAAGCAGTGAACACAACAAAACTAAACTCAACTTCCTTGCCCTGCATGTGGCGTTCAATGCAGGTATGGCGGTGCAAGCTGAAAGCAGCAGGTTACGCCCGGGCCTTTCTGATGATGAGGCTCAAAAAATCGTTGGGCTACAATCCCCTCAGTAGATGAGCTCCCACAAGAGAAGGCCTTGTGAGAGAGTGTTGGGATTGCTGGGGCTTATTAAGGCGTATTAGGCCTCATTAGAGCTTATCAGGTCTTCTTAGTTTGGAGAGGCGTAGATTGGGGGGGGGGGGCGTGGTTGTCCTATGATTGGACACAGTGGAGGTTTGGGGATCATCTATCGCATCGCGACGGCTCTAGTCTTGGAAGCTTCATAGACTTTTGCTGCTGTCTTAGCACGCTACATGTTTTTTCTAGTCAGCCTTTTTGGTGCTCCAGGTACTTTCAGTTGTGTTTTTTTTAAAAGAGTGGCTACGGCCAGCCTGGGTAGGCTGCAAGAGACAGCTGATTCTGCTGCTATAGAACCATCGCCCCTATTACAAAACCCTAAATCCCGAACCCTGAACCCTAAACCTTAAACCTTGAGCCCCAAAGCCCCATCTCAATCTACTGGTTAAGGATTTTGGGTTCAGGGTTTAGGGTCTAGGGTTTAGGGTCAGTTTAGGATTTAGGATTTAGGGACCTACTGTGGAGAGCGAACATCCTGCATGACCTTTGCGGGCCAGAATACCACAATTCCCAAGGTATAAGGTACTAAGGGTCCTGCTGGAAGCCAGATGCCAAGCCTTAAGGCACTACAAATAAGTTTTTGGCTTTACGGTTCTACATTTATAATCCGGTTATAAGGAAATACTACTACGAACTACATATTATACACCGGTTCCAAGGGGATACTATGACTAACTATGCAAGCTTTTACATTATCCTGCTGTGCTGAGTCCGTGTTGGCACTGGCGGGCCATGAGCGTTTCGCCGTTGGTGTATGGCTCAGACTTCGCGGGGGTTGTTACAAAAATGTTGGGTCGTCATAGTCTTCAATTCGCTGCGCATGGTGTTTTTGTGGTATCAGAATGTTTCCCTATGTTTGAAATCTTCCCAACAACGTTTCCTGTTTAATGGCGAAGTGTTCCAAGTTGGTTTCGCGCACGATCGTGCTCAGAAGATCAGGAATACTTTGCCACAGCAATGTTTTGGAATTGCAGTTCAACACCCAGGAAATGGCTTTGGCTTTGGGCTTGGGAAGTACAGGGTGTGCTTGAGATCTATGACCTGTTGGACATGCGGGTGGTCAGCGGCGGCCCAGAAGCAGCATCATGAGCATCAGCATGTGGCCGTTTCAGCCGCGGCCCAGAGCCAGCATCATGAGGATCAGCAAATGGCCGGTTTCAGCCGCGACCCAGAGCCAGCATCATGAGCATCAGCATGTGGCCGTTTCAGCCGCGGCCCAGAGCCATGAGCATCGGCATGTCGCCGTTTCAGCCGCGGCCCAGAGCATCAGCAAATGGCCGGTCTCAGCCCCGGCCCAGCCAGCATCATTAGCATCAGCATGTGGCCGTTTCAGCTGCGGCCCAGAGCCAGCATCATGAGCATCAGCATGTGGCCGTTTCAGCCGCGGCAGCAAGTGGCCGGTTTGCAGAGCCAGCATCATGAGCATCAGCATGTGGCCGTTTCAGCCGCGGCCCAGAGCCAGCATCACGAGCATCAGCATGTGGCCGTTTCAGCCGCGGCCCAGAGCATCAGCATGTGGCCTTCATCTAAGGCATTTTTTTGGTAGGGGCCAGGGCTGCTACAAGACCATTTCAATTCTCAGAGTAGTGCTTGTGGCTGAGCTTCCTGATCTGTTGTGCACCTTTTTTTGGTGTGATATAGGGTTATTATGAGGGTACGTAGGCTATAGGGGAATGGAAAAGAAAATGGAAACTATCATAAAGTCTTCGTATGTCTTCATCCTTTGTAAGTGCGTAGAAGCAAGAACCCCAAGAAAACACATCAGCACAAGGCCCGCCCCTCAAAGTAGAACCAGGATTGCGAGAAACCTCCTTGCACTTCTTCCTGTGTCATGTAGTTTTTCAGAAAGCCATCACATGAGGCGACGACAACGGTGGCCTCCGGATTTTCGACGGGCGGGCGCCGAAGGCAGCAGTAAGCCGCGAGCTCATGCAGCAACCCTAAGCGCTAAACTGGATGAATTTGCAGAGAGGTAGGGAAGATGTTTGAGGCATGATGCTGGATTTCAAACAATAAGGCGTTACGTAAACACTGTGAAGACTACGAGATCAGTTCTTTGATCCCTTATAATTACCTTAAACCGGTAACCACTATACCCTACACCCTAAATAGGCAAGCGCCAAGGTTAAGTAGGTTCAGGGTGTCCGTGTCCTCGGTCAGGAGTTCGTTTCGGGGTTTCAGGTTGCTCACGTAGGGCCCTGAACTGGCCCTGAACCCTAAACGCTCCGCGCTGCTGGCTGAGGTTGGAGTGAGAACGAAGACTTTGCCTCCCGTGCATGGATTGGAGAGCGAGTTGCCCTGAGGGTTCAATTACCCAATAATTAGTTGGGCACTTGGGATTTGGGTACTAGTAGTTGTAGCCCTAACCCTGCGCCCTCAACCCCAAGCCCTCAACCTTGAACCCTAAGCCCAAACCCTGAACCCTAAAGCCAGGTTTTGAGGAAGTGTGTGACAGTTGAGTACTTGGTCACGTAGGTGAGGAGCTTGGCACTTGTAGAAGTGGGTAAAGTGCATTGTTTTTTAACATCTACATAGGGATCATGTAAGGATCACATTGGGATATAGCATAGGGATTCCTGCCACAATAAGGCAGAATCTCCCCTATACAAGAGCCCTCAAATGCCCAAAGCCCTCCTCAAGCGGCTTTTCGAATGGCCTGTAAAGCCTAAACCCTAAACTGCCAGATTGCTGACATGGCCATGGGCACCGATGGGACCAGTCTTTGCTTGGATCCCAGCACTACTTCGACTTCCGAGATCCCACTTAACTGGGTTGCTGTCAAGGAGCTTAGTTTAAGTTATTATATTGGGGGAAAACATCTTAATTGTTGTATATACCCATTATGGTAGCTGAATTTAAGTTCCTTATCAGCAACCCAGTGAAGGGTTTCTGGACATCACACAGTAGTAGGATAGGGTATGATATTCAGGGTTTGGGGTTCAAGTGGTATGTTCCAATGCCAACGAACAGAGTGACGTATGAATGACTTTGTAGGGATTCTATCAGGGTTTTATCTCGGGATGTAGGATGTTGTGTGTTACGGTACATACTCGCACGGAACCCATACAGTTACAGACATTCCTTGACGTGGAAAAAGACTTCCTAGGGCCTCCATTTTTGCTGGAATTTCCAAGAACCATTCAAGATGTTTGAGAGGCATATCCCTACAAGAAGTTCAGGGGCAGGCTGCATTTCCCTTTTTATCATCCTTGCGTGGACCTTTTAGGTCAAGGGGTATGGGTTTGGGGCATGAAGAATAGGTCTTAGAGTATTTTCGCAGCTCGCTGCCGGCCTCTGAAGGTATTTGCTGCTGCAACGCAAGTGGTCCCCAAATCCCAAACTCTAAACCTTCAATCCAAACCCCAAGCCATCAACCCTAAGCCCTGAACCCTAAACCCTCATTCCTAAGCCCAAACCCAAAACCCATGTGTTGCATACACCCCAAACCTGGAAGGCTCAATCAACATTCCTGGCGCTTCAAACCCTTGCATTCCAGCTTTTTCTCCTGAGGGCTTTAGGATTTAGAGCTTAGGGGTCAGGATTTAGAGGGGCGAACATGCTGAGGACCACACTTCTTTTTGAGGATGAGTATCGTTGATCCCAGCTGGCACACCTTTCCCCAGGCGCTGTATCTGGGGATGGCACTCTAGCCGTCTACGATGTGCGCAAGAGTGGAGAGAAGGCTCTTTGACTACTAGCTTATGAGATTGGGTTTAGGGTTTAGGACCCGCCCCCGGGGTTAAGGGATTATATATGGCTTAATAACGCCTCGTAGGATTCTCCATCTTGGGGAGTACTCTTCAGGGGATAGTCTTGTAGCCCGTAATACATGGGCTGGGAAGTAAATAGTTGGCAACTTGGGTATAATGGGCGTATATAGGGATGTAATCAGAATTGCTAACCATTTGAAATTTAGCTGGGGTTTAGGGATGGTTTGGGCAAGAGTTGGCTCGCTGAGCTTCAAGGCTGCTACCTTTGTAAGATCTTATGCTCAAGAGAAGTTAAGGCGAGCAAGAAAACTGGTACCCTAAAACCCAAACCGCTTTTCTTGCCCATTCCTTTGTTCCCAGCTATTAGAAAAGGTACGTTGGTTGTTCTAGGGGCAGCCTTGGCCTAATCTAGAAGCTTGAATACTTGCCAGTATCATGGTCCTTTGAGGCGGATATAGGGATTTTTTTGGGGGGTCAAATTCGGGGTTGATAGTTTTGGGGTTTGGGGTTTAGGGTAATGATAGGGATCAGGGAATCATTGGCAAAAAATTGCCCCGCATTCCTTGTCAAGGGGGACCTCAAATACCCCGCAAAACCAATAGTGTGAGTGAGTATTCACGTCCCGTGCATGATGCAATTCAACGGCGATTACATCCAATCTCCTTGCCGGATACAGTGCAGGAAGCAAGGGCTTCACGGCCCCGATGGCATGTTATCTGAAAGATGAGAATTATTCCTCCCCTCATGCTAGTATGAAGCACCCCCACCTACTAGCCCCTAAGCCCTAAACCCCTAAACCCAATTTGACTGGGGGCACACGCTGACCCCCATGCTTCCCTCCAACCCGCTCCCCAGTCTACAAAAGCAGTTAGGGTTTAGCGGTTTCGGGCCTAGGGATCCTCATCCATATACATCCTTAGCCCCTCCTGAGCCCTGAACGCTAGTTACTAATTCGTCCACGCAAGCCGCACTAATTACCCCAAAGCCTCAACCAACCTTAAACCCCTAAACCCTGAACCCGTAAACCCTCAATCTCAGCCCTTTCGCAGGGCCTCATCGCAATGTCCGACTTTCAGGATGATGAGCTTCTCTCCGTAAGCAGCCAAGTTGAGGGCTCCCAAGAGGGTTTAGGGTTTAAGATTTAGGGCTTAGGGGCTTAGGGTTTAGGGCTTAATCAGGATTTAGGGTTTAGGATTTAGGGTGGCTCTGCAATTATTCCTACTGAGGGAATTTTGGGTGATAACTTCCCTCAGCCCTTATCCTGAAACCGCAGAGCCTCATCCTCCAGCTGAAGTCTGAACCCAGAAGTGCCTGAACCAACCCAATATTGTTTGTGAGTATATGTGATGAGCAAGGGCTTGTATGGGGATAGAAGGGCTTTTGCATGATAGCACCTAACCCAAATCATAAACCTCAACCCAAGTGAGAATTACTAAGCATCTAGCTCATTCCCAGGCCACCGAGGTACAGCTGTTCAGGTCTCTAATGCCGGCGGCCGAAATGAAATGACCCCTTTCCCCTAAGAATACGTCTTCCTAATATACTACAATATCGGGGTCTCTCAAAAGGGGCCCTTTAGGGACCCCAAGGGATAGGATCGGGATTGTTAGGGGGTTATGGGAATTATCGGGGGCTTCTGATTTTTTGGAGGCTTTAGAGGAGTCCTCTCTACAGATACCCCCATGTATTACATCTTCGGTGAGGATAGGGTAGCTTCATAGAGGATTTGGGGTTTAGGGTTCCAGATCATTCCATACACTGCCAAAACATTCCAGAGCCTTTTTCAAGCTTCAATGCTCCCAAAATTTCACAAACCTACCCAATCCTTCAAGCCTTCAACAACTCACCCTGCACTCTAAACCTTAAACCCCAAATTGCCAACTTCCTAACCTCGCAGAAAGTAAGAACCTTTGGCTTGAATTGGGGCTTCATATGGGCTACTGTCGATCTTAGGGCAAGAGATCGTTCAGGGTGGACAGGGATCCCGCCTGTAGTTTAGTATTTAGTATAGCTCCGAATATATTCCTCAACAGGAACCCATGTCCATTAGTTTTATGGGGAAATCTTGATTGTAGCTCATATGCAATAGTCACTTTGCTCTGAGCAGTAACTCCCAGTATACTGCAACACACTATGAACTATACAGGGGGTGGGGGGGAGGGCGTCGGGTGTGTGGGAAGGGGGGACGCGGAGGTTTTGTGATAAGGCGAGGGGAGTAGTTCTGTTTCAGCCTGCATGACCCTAAGTACCATATACCTTGGGGCTGTAGCTGATAGTATACTATGATATTATACTACTAAGACGATGCAGGATTTTCAGTAGGGAAGGAGGAATGGATCCCTATAGCAGCCCATAGCCCATATATGATCTCAAAGGAGACGGCCATCATTCCACCCAAAGCTCTAGACCCTAAACAGTAGATAGCTTGCCTATACTTTTCTTAAGCCACCAAACCCTAAACTAAACCTTGAGACAGAAAACGCCCTGATTCCTACACTTAACCAGCTACCAGCAAGCGTTCCAATAAGCTGAGCCGAGATTGCCATCGTCAAGCAGGGGAGCAAGGTTGGGGGTTGGGTCCTGGTTCGGGGTGTAGGGGTTTAGGGTTTATGGGTGTTAAGGAACTTAAGCTAAGTTGCCATAACATGGGTATGCAGTAAATCATTGGCTTTCCTTATCATAGTAACTTAATTTAAGTTCGTTGACAGCAATCCCGTTGTTGGTACCCTAACTTCATGAAGTCTACTTTGCATACGCCAGGGTTTAGGGCTTACGGTCTAGGATGAAGTCTACTTTCTGGTACTTGGGCGTCACTGATGGATCAGGGTTCTGAACTATTGTACCTTGCCCAGGTTAGAGTACCCACGTTTAAAGGGCTCAAACAGAGTTTTCATGGAGTTTTTCACAGGATAAGTCCGCATGTTATCTAGCTGCCGGGTCCTTCCAAGTGTGGCTTAGTAGCCGGGTAGCTGAGTAGGTAACCTTAAACCTTTGTGGCCCATAATTTCTCTCACCACAAACACCGGAAAGAGGTCATGAAGTCTTCTAGGGGTTGTCCTGAAAATGCTTGTTGTTTTTTGCCTAAACGCCGCAACCCTAAACCCAAAATCCAAATGAACCCTCAATAAAGGATGGAAATAATGTTTCACAAGGGTTCCAGTGCAGGCAGCATCTGAAGGGTTCGCGTTCGGGGCAGAGAACATATGTCACCATACGCAGTTTTAATGCTTACTTATTTATCTGGCGATTTACCTATTTGTGCTAACATGTCGCTGACAGGTTGCCTGAAGTCGCAAAAATGTCTTTTCTCTATCCAGTCCGGCGACAAATGCCAGTCAGAAGTTGTGGTTGCTGGGCCCTAAACCTATGGAATTCCTAAAGTGGACGCCATTCAGGGGGCTCCATACCCGGGAGAGCTTTCAGGACTCAGAGAGCCTTAGGGATGTCTTAGGGATGCGTTACTATAGGCCCCCCGTTACTTAGGATTCCTTGAGCAACAGGACCCTTAACCCTAGACCGTAAGAGCAGCCTTGAAATTCAGAGAATGAACCCAGCATTTCATGCATTCTCCCGCCAAACCCCCTACACTCCCCCTTGTTCAGGGGTTGCAGGCTTGACTTAAAGTAAATGTAGGTTAGTTGCGGGGAAATCCAGTAGTGGTATGGTGTGTGGGAGTGTTAGGGTAACCCACAAAATATGCGTTGGCAGGTTATCTGCGGCACGCAGACGGGCCACTAACTCAGAGTTTGGGGTTCAGGCTTCAGGGTTCAGGATTCGTGGTGTAGGGACTCGAGGCGGTAGCCCTGGTGGAGCTTTTCGAGAGCATTCGGGGCTTGAATCGCGGGTCAGAGTGTTCGGTTCCGGGGGAAGTTTCAGGACGCAGGTAGCAATTTTAGAGTTTCTGCTGGCTCCTCCATGGCCCATCCATAAGGACGCTGAGAGTTCTAACATAGGTATGGTCCTGCAGGATGTACATACCTTTGCACATGCCTGAACATTGCAATCCGGCGGTTGTCCGCAAGCTTTCTCAGGAAGTCGCTTCAGTAAGCCCCACGCAAGCATCTCTATTTAGGATTTACCTTGAGATAGGGAGGGGGCATGGAGGTCCCATTCAAGTTTCGTGGGCTGCGAAACTGAGAAGTCCTAACCGTACAAGCCACGATCCTACACATGTCGCATTCCCGATCCTTGGGTGAGCCTCTATGCGTTCCGGGTGTAGGGTTCAGGATTCCTGATTTAGAGTTTAGGGCAGTCTGCGCAGGCAGTACTGAGCTTCAAAGACTTCCTTGCACATCTTGTAACGCACAAGCCTAGACCTTTTCCGCCAGCACTTCATATTGTCCCAGAGAGCCCACTGCATATCAACCAGATGACACCAGATTTTTTCATATTATTACAGGATATAGGGACCCTAAACTCAATCCAAAACAGCTAAGCCCCAGGCTCTCTGCGCATTTTCCATACCCCTGTGTAATACCCGTGTATATATATATATATCTATATCCCCATATATCTTTATGTACCGCTATGTTATTGGTTTAGGGTTTTGCTTCTTGACCCTAAACCGCCCTAAACCTTATGTTGCCAGGCCCCTTGCCCATCTTCAGCTGGGGGGACTTCGGTGATCAAAAGGCCTCGCAGCATGGGATCCAGTACGGTAATGTTTTAGGTTTAGAGTTTGGGGTTTACGGTTTTGGGTTGAGAGCTTTAGGGTGAGGGATTTATAGGTTCGGGGATTCGGATATTTAGGAAACTGCGCACGGCCTCTAGATAGCCGCAAGTTGTTTCGTATCACGTGGGAGGATCGCATCAAGGGCCACCCGATGAGCGTGGACGCCATGGTGAAGCTCACAGAGGCACGGTTTGGGTTTCGGGTTCAAGGATTCGGTTAAATGGGAGCTTCCCCAAAAAGGAGTACCCTTAGACCCAGGGCTGCATAATGCACAGGGACTATATGAGGATTATGGGGGTTCTTATGGAAGATTATGTAGGGATTATTTTGTGACGCACGCAAGTAGAGATAGTTATGGTGGGATCATGCTCAGGATCCATTCCCCGCTGTGTTTAGGCGCAGTAAGGAAATTGATACGCTTGTGCTGCTTGCCTTTGCATGTAGAGTTCTAAGCACAATGAGTCAAGCAGATGCCTGTAGCCAATTTATGTAGCCATCCATGGCGATCCACAACTCAACTACAACCTTTCAGCTGTTTAATGGGGGAGGTGACCCTTAATTATCCTTATAACTGCACGCTTAACATGCCTCAGATCGACTGAAGCGACCTTGGAAATGACAGCTGCAACGCCTTGTCTCCCAGACCATTACACACATTGAACCCCAAACCCTTAAACCCTCTTCCATAAACCCTTAAACCTAGAACCTACATACTTGCGGGGGTTTCTCAATAGTGGTCCCTATGCATGACCCTTCAGGGCCCTTCCTATAAAACAATACGTCCTATAAGTGCCCTGTATATCCCTAAGGTCCCGCAAAGGCCCACATTTTCGAGGAACTCCCGCGTCTGCAGCAAATTTCCAGAGCGGCAGCCCTGTAAATGCTGCCCTTACGGCTAACTCAGCCCTAAGCCCTCGAACCTGAACCAACTCGATCTCCCAACCTCTCTTCAAAGACCCTCTACAGACAGATGCAAGTCTATGTTGTTTACAAAGTACATGGTAATACATGACACCCCATCCTAGTACATAACTTGCTACTATTATGGTACGTGGACTGTGCTACATTCTAGTGCCTTGAACAACAACAAAGCAAAGACGACAACGACGACGAGGAGGAGGACGAGGAACGAGGACGAAGACGATGGGAGTGAGGACGAGGATAAGGACGAGGACGAGGACGACGACCGACGACGAGGAGGAGGAAGAGGAGGACGAGGACGAGGAAGAGGAGGAGGAAGAGGAGGAGGACGAGGACGAGCACGACGACGAGGAGGAGGAGGACGAGGAGGAGGAGGACGAGGAGGAGGAGGACGAGGACGGGGACGACGACGTCGACCAGGACGACGACCAGGACGACGACCAGGATGACGACCAGGACGACGACCAGGACGACGACCACGACGACGACGTCGACGACGACGACGACGAGGACGAGGAGGACGAGGACCAGGAGGACGAGGACGACCACAACCACGACAACGACCACAGACGACGAGACGACGACTTCTGAACGTACATTACCATGTTCCTCCTTCTATAATGAATGCAATCAGTATTAGTACAGTTATGACCACCTCTATCATTATCTTCATTAAAAGTTCAGATAATTACCCTCTAAGCCCTAAACCCTATAATGTACTCACCCACTCCTTGTCAGGATGGGATCCTAACCGGTTCCTCCGATGGAAAGATCCGGGTAGTTGCTGTGCACAGCAAACGTCCATACCTGAGGGGAAACAGGGTTTTTGGAGGTCTGAAGTTCTAAGGTCTTGGCATGTACGGTTCTGGGTTCACTAAATCCTAGATTTGTTTTGGGTTTCCTGAAGTGTCAGGGAGATCAAAGTAGGACAAGCAAGAGGATCACTAGTGTTGTGATGTGATTGTTGGCATAGATGGGTGGTTTAGGGTTTCGGGACCCCTGTAAACTTCAAGTCTGGCATGGGGACCCACAAAAATCCTAGACCCTCTCTGGGTCATGGGGGTTACAAATTTCAGTATACTTACTAAGTCCCGCTGCCCCCCAAGTCTGGCTATGGGTTAGGTTTGGGGTTTGGGGTATAACCACGGGCTTTGAGGGCACTACTGGAGATTCAAGAATACGAGGAAATTGGTTACCCAAACCCCCAGAATGAGGGGCCTTAAACAACTAGACTAGGGATTTGAGTATGATCTAGAAAGTTTGGATAATGATTCGGAAGGGGTATTACTACCAATCATCCCTAAAACCCAAACCCTTAAACCGTGTCTGGGGCGAAGCATGGGGCTTGGGACTGTTGCTTGGTTAGACAGTGGTCCTCAGAAGCAGCAAGCCCAATCGTAGGCCTAGAACAGATTCTGGCTCACTCCAAAGTCACAGGGTCAGGTCTGGAGTTTTGAGCCAAGTTTGTGCGAGTTTTCATTTTATCTTTGCCCTCTGTGTTTTGGATTTGCCTAGCTTTGACGCTTTAGGGTTTAGGGTAACCGGTTCAGGGTTTAGGGCCCAGGCTTCGGGGTTTAGGGTTGGGGTTAAATGGGACATCCCTGTCCGTGGGCTTGGTTGTTGTTCTTTTTGTTGACCCCTATGTTTTGCTTGGCGCTGTGCAGGGGTCTAAGGAAATTCAATAGGATTCGGGGAATATTCTACCATTGAGTTACGCCGGGCTTATTGAAGAGTTGGGAAACCTTCAGGCTTTTAACGTAGGCACTTCCAACAAATCCCAGATGAGTTACTGTCAACATCATGCCTACTCAGGGACCATTAAGAGTGGACATGGGGAACCCTTCCAAGTATAGCACAGTATGGTATGGTATAGTACAGTCCCCAACATGTTCCCTGGTAAGGATCCCTGTCCAGCAGAAATATTGACTGTAGCTCAGATAGCTAGTGGCCCTTCCTGCCGTCTGCAGCCTCATCCACAGGGAAGTGTGAATTTGCCGTCGCCAGTAGTTCTGGATTTTCTACTTGGAGGCTCATGGGATCTAGTAACTACTTCTGTACTGCTCCTCCAGCTTCCCGTTAGTTAGCCTTGAGTAAGCTTAATCCAGCGGGATCCGCAAAGCTAACACCCTAAGCCCTGTGGTAACAGAGGGGGGTAGAGCCAAGACAAGGTGTCATTCCAACGATTACAGCACAGAGCAAGGGTGTAGGATTAAGAGGTTAGGGCAGTGCTTCCAGCTTTTTCTGGAGCTTCAATTAGGTAAGGGTTGCAATACTAGTACTCCTATAAACGCCCTCACAAGCCCAGTTTCCATGTCACCGTCTATTTTCTTTTCCGTTTGATCCTCCGTTCTTGAAACCCTAAATGCCTCATATCCCCTTCTGAGCCCGGGGTCTCCCAAACCCTTAACCCATAGTATCTCCCTTGATAACCCTTACATAGCAGTCCCCTGTATAATCCCACATAAAACCCCCTTGGTCCTGATTTCTTGCAAGCTCCCCTGTTGACCGCTGTAGCGGATCAGAAGAAGCAGGGAAGGGATACGATCCAATCTGCCATGGATGCCTCTTCCTACGATGGGCTGCATCTGGGGCGGGTCAGGGAAGATTTTCGAGCTTAGAGCTTAAGGTCTAAGGTTCAAGGAAGTATCAATCCCTAATATTGGCCGGTAGCCTGTCTTGCTAGGGGCCCTTTAAGGGTTTGTACAGGGTATATGACCAGGATAAGGAGTCCGTACTAGGGCCCCATGCTTTCAAGCTTTGATTTTTGAGTGTGTTCAGTGTGTGTCAGGTGCGCGCGCGCACTCCACACCCTACCGTAAACCCCTAAGTGCAGCCTCTCAGGATTCTGTATTTACCCTCTGGCAAGAAAATTGCAATTAGCGCTGACGAAGCAGCGGAGATTGCCGAGACCTGGGATAACACCGTCAAGAGCCTGAAGAATCTTGATCAGCCAGCTGTGGTACCGGAGTACCAGCGGGATTTAAAGTTGGGTTTTAAGTACACCTAAACATGGCTTATGGTTATACTGAACCTCCAAGTAGGGATCAGGGGTTTGGGGATGCAGTTGGATAAGCATTGGGCAGGGCACAGGAATATTGCCGGAATGAGGGCGCCTTGATTGGCGTCGGTAGTTGGATACCCTAAGCCCTAAACCCTAACCTCAAAATCCTTTATTGGGCCGGGAAAACCAGAAACAAGTAGTACGTCATCGCTTATAGTCCCTAAGCCCTCAAAACCTTAAGCCTGATGCATAGATGCCTTTTGAACAAAGGCTGGCCACCCATTTAGGATTTAGGGCTAGGATGAAGAGGTAACCCCGACACAGCGGAGAATGAAATGGGAAAGAAAGTGCAAACTGAAATGGAGACTGGGAGTATCCAGGAGTTCATGGGCATCATGGTTTTGGAGGTATATGGCGTGTGTGATCTCAACGTGTCGGTAAATCATTCAGGGAGTTTGTAGATCTACAAGGGGAAATATTGGAAACTATGTTTCGATAATGGCCAGCTTGAGAACAGGAATTCTGATCAACTAGCATATGTGAGGTTCAGCCCCCAGATACTAAAGACACACTAAAGCGAACTTGTGTGTACATGGACGCTGAAAGCAGGGCTTAGGGGTTTAGGATTGTATTGTTGTAGGGCACAAGGTTTAGGGATGAAACTGCAGAAACCACCCCAGCAAAAACGTACATGTTGGATACGAGGGCATACTACAAGGCTTATCGTGGACTATTACTGCATGGGGCCTGACCCTAATTCATGTGTATTGTCAAAGCAGGTTTTTATCTCTGTGAGACCTTCTTTTTGCAACAATCTGCCAGCTTCAAAGCCCTGACCCTCACAAGCCTTAGACCCTACATTCTAACCCAGATGAAGATGAACATGAGGTTCATACCTGCAACATATGACGAAGAAGTAGTTAGGTCCAGGGCCCAAGCCCGCTGAAAGTTTAGAATAGCTTTTCAATTTTCGTTCTAAAGCCCACTGAGGAATCTACCTTCGTGTTTTCAATAGTATCAGTGTCCCAATAACGAACCAGAATACACCAAGCCCTGCGAGAGAGCCTTGACCAAGAATTTCTTGCAAATCCCTACATTCGTGGGTTCCGCTAATTTAGGGTTAATTAGGCCTAATTAAGGGGGAACCTCGGGGAGGGTAGTATGGGGGGGTAGTAAGGGAACCCATGACAAATCCTAAGCTTCCGACCCAGGAAGTTCTTGCAAACCCGTCTGGGGCATTCCCGCTTCCGCCAGCGGCTGCTGCGCGAGGTCTGCACTTCGGGGTAGACGCTCAGAGTTTAGGGGTTCGATAGTAAAAGTCAGCACAAGTAGTATTTTTGGTCAGGGCTTTTTGGCAGTTATCGGCAGGTTTCCAATATTCAAGTGATCCTTTCTGGGAGTCCCCACAAAGAGGGTTAGCGTCGGTTTGGGTCTTTATTATGACATCTATGGATCCGACCACTGAGTTGAATAGATTTGGAAGGTTTAGCCCCAAACTCCAAACCTCCAAAATATCCCCAAAAGTCTAAGCCCAAAACTCCCACCCTAATCCTAATGAAATCTCCCGTTTTGGGCCTATTGGCTTTAGGGGTTAGGGTTTTAGGGTTTGGGGTTAGTTTTGAGGGTTTTGAGGTTCAGGACTTAGGGGCCGTAGAATCCAGATTACAACGCCTTTGCAGCTAAGAAACAGTCAACATAACCCAGGAGCATGCCCCCTTCAAGAAGTTAAGGAGACCCTATAGGGTTAAGGGGTATGGCTTTTGGGGTAGGCTGAGTACTTCTTAGATCTGTAACAGCCCTAAGCCCTAAAGCCTAAAGCCAGTACTCATGGACCATCCAACAAACTCCACGTCAGGATGGTTGCATTCTGGCAGATGAGGAAGCCCTGCAGCTACCAGACAGCTTGCAGCTTGTGCCTGGGATTGACTTACCTATGAAGGAATGAAGAATGAAGTTGACATTTTTTTGGCTTAGGGTATAGGGTTTAGGGCCTGGGGTTTAGGGTTTAAACAAGTATATTATTCGGGTTATATAGAGACTACTCTAAGGATCCATTCCATCGTTCCTTGCTAACTAGAGGAAAGTTGAAGATAATAACCTTACTGCCTGGTAGCTTAGCTTTACATCGCCTTTTGGGGCAACATAAAACAGGCTAACCTTTGAACAACCCTAGAAACTGGGCACAAAGGACAGGGAGAAGATAATGATGATACGGACCTTCGGAAGGAGAGACGTTGTAGTGCCCATTTTGAGAAGCCAACAGTAGGGCCGTAGAATCCGACCGCTTTGTTAGTGGCATCTGCCTGTCAACATCGCAGCAACTCTGCTTAATGTAGAGGCCCGGAAAATGAGCAAAGTTACGGTCCCAGATTCATTTCATCACTATGGTGCGGGATAACTACCTTAAACAGGCCTCAAACTGATATAGGTAGTTATTGAGGCCAGTACAGTAGCGGGATTGCAAGTCTTGCACACGTGGGAGATGTCGGATTTTACCGTTGACCAGGCTTAGGCTTGGAACCCTCAACCCTGAACACTCAACCCCTTAACCCCCTACCTCCTTAGCCCTTAAACCCCTAAACACTACTTCAAACCCTATAGACCCATCAGCCCCAAGCTTCGCTTGAAGGAGTTTTGGGGACGTGGTAAGCGCTGTAGAAGCCTGTAGAATTACCAATAGTCTGCCTTCTCCATAATCCTTGTGTCCAGCTTGGAATTTAGGGTTTAGGGAATATACCCCCCCTCACACCCTATTTTATTTAAGGGCTGCCGCCGCTGCCGCCGACCCCGCAAAGGGGCGGCTGCAGCACAGGGGCAAATTGAGGGGTCCTCCCGGGAGTACTGTGACACATTAGATTTCTGTCAGGTAGGAAGTAAGGCTAGGGGGTCTTCGCCTTTT